>VZTE01006374.1:261554-282619 GCA_013397775.1 Eulacestoma nigropectus | reverse complement strand
GCTTTCCCCTCGCTTCTTTCTCTTTCAAAAACTGGTTCCTTTGCTTTAAACCATCAGCATCTTCATGTCACAGCCCGGCTGCCACTCGCCCCGCCGCCATCCAGCGTGCCTGCCAGGAACCCCACAAAGTTCCCCGGAGAGGACCAGCGAGAATTTTGGGGATGAGGAAGGGAAAGGATAGGGAAAGGGTTGGGGGTGGGGAAGACAGGACGAAGGATGGGGGGGAGTGTGGGGGGGTAGGGAGGGACTCTAAGCTCTGAGAGCCATTGTGGAAGTCATCAGAGAACCGGCGGCGTTAAGTGGCAATCGGCGAGAAAAGCCGGAGCAGACGATGGAGGCGAACCAACTTCTCTGGGAGGAAGGACCAAACCTCTGCCGGCGCCTCGCATCCCTCATTCTGCTGCCTTTTGCCATTGCCAGGCACCGCGATCCATCCTCCGCCGGCTCCCGGAGCAGGCAGGGCCTCCCGTGCTGTGCCAGAGCCCGGTTTAACAGCTCTGCAGGCTCAGTTTATCCATTTAGCCGGTCGGGTTTAAAGTGTTTTGTAGCTGTGCTGAGAGGCAGCTCTCGTCTAATTCCGAGGCTTTCCAGAGAGCGATGATGCTCCGGAGCTTGTTGGTGCTGAGGCTGGAGTTTGTGGAACACGGAGTGCCCTCCACTGGAGAAAACCCAGCGCACATTAAAGGCTGAACAAGTGAGGCTGTCATGGCTCTGCAGACTCCGCTTCCCTCGGAAAAGAAAATTAAAGACACAGCATTGCCTTGCCCACCGTCCTCTCTTCCCAGACCCCTCTGCCTCCCCTGGATTATGGAATGTTTATGGTGTGGGACTTTCTGGCAGAAACGCCGAACAAAGCACCCGCTCCCCTTGGGATTTGCCAGCCTGAGCTTGCTCTAATGCACCTGACCTGGGTATTTGGCTTGGGCAAATTCTAAACTGTTCTTCTTTTTCTCCTGTATTCCCGGGGGAGGGGAGACAGGAAAAGGAATGTTTGCAGGTTAAAAGTGAGAGTCTTGGTACAGGATCGAGGGGCAAGGGGCTGTGATCAAACCGATCATCCCCACAAAAGGCATTTGTTTGACTGCAGACAGCAGCTCCAAATTGTAAACACTCCGTGTCCTGCTGTGGCCGGGACAGGGTTAATTCCCTGCCTTGTAGCCTGTAATTTTTTTCTTTTTAAATCTGAATGCCTTTTAGTCAGAAAAATACTGACTTTGACAAACAAGGCAGAACTGATGCTGCAGAATCAGTGACACCTTTTTCCTCCTGAACTCCTCTCCCGTGGGTCTCTCAGTGCCAGAGCTGGGATCCTGCAGAGTCCAGCCCCGGATCCAGGGTGGGATCCAGGCAGTGTCACCTCTGCAGGGTCTCACCTCCTGCTGTGTCTGGCCAGGTCGCCAGGGCTGGGTAAATTCCCAGTTCAGCAGGAAGGTGTCAGAGGGATGTGGAACAAGGGCAGGGGCAGCAGGAGCTCCCTGAGCTGGTTCTGGGAGCCTCTTTATCCAGGAGCTGCAGGGAATTGAATCCTCAGGGCAGCTCCAGGATCCCACAGGGACAATTTCTGGCTCAGGCACACTCAGGTTGCTCAGAGGGCAGAACTGGACTGTTCTGAACAGCTTTAACAATTCCTAAACTTGGATATTTGTGCCATTTCCATCCCTCCCTGTGCTGAACACCCCCATCAGTTATTTGGAAAACAACTCCCAGCCCAAATCCCGCTTCAGTTGCCAAAATGGTGGCAGTGCTTTATAAAGTCAGTCATGAGCCAACCACCGTGTGTTATTTAATTTTTAAATATTTAAAATATTTCCCACTGTGGCCCAGGAAGTCCCTGCTCAGCATTGCACAGCCTGGATCTCTGGGAGTGTCTGTGTGCCACTGATGACTCCACTCTGTACCAAAAATGAAAGTTGCACAAATCTCAAGGTCAGGTTCCAGCTCTTCCATCCTAATTCCTTATTCCTGGCTCGCTGCTTGCCCCTGCGATCCATCCCAGATGGAGTCACCCCTGGCCAGCCCCAGGATCCAGCCCTCTGAAGGAGCAGGAAAAAGATTGGGACACAGGATGGGCCAAGAGTTCAATTCCATCCTGAAAAATAAATAATAACCCAGAAAACAATCCCTTGAAACCAACTTGTCCTCCCCTATATCTGCATCCAGACTGCATCTGCACCCACACTGCATAAATATTCACTTCTGAATAAAAACCCTTGCTTGGTTTGTTCTGTTATGACAATTTGTCGCTACCTATAGATCAGATATTCATTTGCATATGAAAAATATCATCATTAATCACTATTTTTATTCTGGATTGGACAGCAGCACACACAACTCCCTCAAACAAGATTCAGAACTTAATTATCATAAGTGATGTTGAAAATACCTTTCCCATATCTCAGTTAACCCCATCTGCGGCACAGCCAGGAACACTGGAGCAGGAATTCATATTTATTATTCCCAATAAATCTAGAAGCTGAGTGTGCAGTTATTTATTCCACCTTGTATTGATAATTCTCCAGGATGGGTCCATTTGAAACTCTGCCAGATCTGGGAGTGAGCAGAGCAATGTCCACAGGAACGGCACCGTTTCCAGGGATGTCTTTTCCCAGATCCTTGGATCCTACGAGAGCTGAAGCAGCATTGCCATGAGCTCTCCTTCTGCCGTGGACTGAGCCTCAAAATCCCCGTGTTCCTGCCAAAAGGTGGGCATGGTTTTTCTTCTTTAAAAATCCTGTGGATGCTCTAATGGAAAATTTCACAAATTGCAAGGCAGAAAACTTGAGGAGCTGAGCTGAACCAAGGGAGCTTTCACTCAGCAGCACAAATGCCACCCCCTCCTTTTTTTTTTATTTTACATTTTCTGATGAAATAGAAGACAAATCCACTTGAACATTTGCCAAAGGAGAAGAAATGGGGAAGTTTTAATCAGCCTAAATAAGGGGCTCTCTGAGCTGAAAACCACATGGAGAGGAGGAGGTTGCAAAGCCCTTTTTGTGGTTTGGTTCTGTTTCCTTGGGGCAGGGAGAGAGGTGAAGATCCCAGAGAAACTGGGAATATTCTGAATGTGCAGCTGATCCTGGGCCAGCTGGCAGAGCTCCCTCCCACCTGAGCAAGGCTTACCTACAGAAATTATCCACCCTGGGAAGAGAGTTGGCCATGGGGTCTGTGCGTTCTCCCCCAGGAAAATGGTTCTGGACAGGGCTTAGTGTTTGATTTTGAGTTGTGATTATTTTATATATGAATATATGGGGGTTTGTGTGTGTCTGTGTGTGTAAGTATTTATTTATTTTTATGTGTACTTTATTTGTCTTTATATTGTCTATTTTCTATAGTTTCACAAATATTATATATATGCACAAATATTATATGTATTTTTATATATTTGTATTATTATACATTATATGTTCTATTATATATTTATATATTATATATTTAGAAATTTATCTAGTTCTACATTTCTGTATTTCTGTATTTCTATATTTCTATATTTCTATATTTATTATGTATCAATTTCTATATTATAAATATTTATTTTTTATATTTATAATATTTTAAATATGCATGGAGATATATATATATACACACACACACAGACACAGATACACACATAATATAAAATATGCTTGGAATTTTCATCCTACTCATTTTTTCCCATGCAGAAATAGTTTAAAATTAACAATTACTGATATTTCCATGCTCCACCAACTTTGCCCCAGGTACCAGCACCAGCAGCCCTCCCAAGCTGCCTGCAAGGGAGAGAAGAACACGTTTGTATTTCCTGCGGTCCCAGCTGGGGATTTACAACCCTGAGTAACTGCTCCTCGTAGGATCAGTGGAGGAGCAGCCACTGGAAGCTCCTGAGCTGCTGCTCTTCGGCCAAATTCTTCTTTCTGCCCCCTCTTCTCTCCTGCCCAGTCGGTTCCAGATGCTCCTTAGGGAGAAGGACAACACTGGAAAGGGCTTGGAGCACCCTGGGACAGTGGGAGGCGTCCCTGCCCATGGCAGGGGTGGCACTGGATGGGCTTTAAGGTCCTTCCAACCCAAAGCACTCTGGAATTCTGTGGTGCCAGGCTGGGAGGTGAGTGCACACACATTGAATTTCTCCAAAGTGATCAACTCTTACATCCTCAAGTGACAGCACAAGCCAAATCCGTCCAGAATCCCAGTGGACAGTTACTGACCCCCAAAATGCCCCAAATTTCTGGGGTTTTCTGCTCTGAAGGGCTGTCACACCCTGTGAAGGTGACACTGGCCTCTCTGGTGACAGGGCCACCCCTGTGAGAGCTGAACTGCTGGAAACCATTGTGGGTTTCACCCACATTTCCTCACTAGTGGAACTACTCAGGAATGCACTGAAAGTCCCCAGGAAATGTCCCTGTCTTGCTTCCCTGCTCACACAGCAGCCAGTATGGTCAGGGCAGGGTTTTGGAATATCTGTACCTCATCAATGCTTTTGAACCTGTAAAAAGAACTTTTTTATAGGGATAGAACAGCCTTTGGTATGAGACAGATGAACCAGGCACTGGTAACACCCCAAATCCCAGGATTAAACACCATGAACTCGGGGTGGGTTTTAGGGTAATGAAAACACGTTCCTCCCTCTCCTCCTGACCACAGGAGTGCCTCGCTCTGTTAGCATTCAGCTCCAGTGAATGATTTGGTGATAAGGCCTGCATGGAGTCAATTTATCTGGGCTGCATTCACTTGCTCCCTTTTAATTTGGTCTCATTCTCCAAGGATGAAACAGATCCACAGCTCAGGAATCGGCTGCTGCCAGCTCAGCCCCTGTGCAGCTTTGTTTCAAGGGCTGCAGAACTCAGACCTTGGGTTTTCCTTTCCCCTCTCTCCCCACTGCTGGTAAATGATGAATAAATTAGCAATCGACGTGTAATGGCTGGAGCAGCTTCATTAATACCCTGTCAGAACGTGCTTGGTACAGGTTCTGACACTGAGGCTCTAATGTCCTGTGAATTATTGATGGCAGCGCTCACATCCAAGTTCTTATCTCCAGCTCTTCGTGTGCTAAGTGTTTAATTGTCAACAGTTCATGACCACTGCCTTGGGCTGGTGCGTTAAAACCCGAGTGCAGCAAACCCCTCTGTGGATTCCTGGGTGTGTTTGTGCTCTGTCGGTGTTTTGCTCTGGACGTGCCTTCATCGGGGCTGCTCCTCTGCCTGTCAGAGACACAGAGAGTTTGGGAGCTAAAGGGATGCAGAGGCAAAAGGAGTGTCCCATGTGACAGAGGAGGAACTGAAACTTCAAAGGATTGATGTGCCCCGAGTGTCACAACAAATCTGCTGAGCTGAGCAAATGCCTTTTCACATTCCACCCATGGCTCACCTCTCTTGTAGTCCAGCTGCTGGAAATGAGACAACTTCTAAGATTTTTTACAAATTTCAGTCAGGGGTTTTGTTCGTCTTCGCCCAGGGGGAAGGGAAAGGAAGTTTCTTTTCAAGACACTTTGTTCCCTGGGCAAGGCCTGACGAGCTTCACACCTCAGTGGACGGGGAGCTGCCAGAGGATGCACGAGAGAGAAGCGACCATCCACCAACATCAATGAACATCAACGCCCGAACATCTCTCTGGTGCCTCGGAGACACCTGGTCTGGGAAAAGATTGGTAAGAGAACGAAGAATGAGGACCTGATTACCATCAAAGGGATCAATAACCAACAGGAAACCAAATACTAGGAACTGTAACTTGGGACCAATGAACACTGGAGCAATGAACTTTCTGGGTTTTGACTGTATAAGTCTGTGAAAAATTGAGTGAAGAACCATGTGTGATGGAATAATTTTCTCTGCACAAGCTGGAATACCATACACACGCATCTTTGCTGTGATTTCCATTTGTTCAGGAACTCAGAAAGGCTTTCTTGAATTTCCCCCCTGGTCACCCTACCCCTTGTACTGCTGCTCACAGGAATCTTCCAATTTCCCTCAGTTCAGGACCCAGATGGCCAAGAGGGCAGAGACCTCCTGTAAGCCCCTGGACTGACCATCAACCCCACATGAAAAGAAGCTGAGAAGGTTCCTGCAGGAGATCTGACACATGAAGGAAACGCCGAGAGCACCACCAGGAAATCCTGCCCTGCTGGGCATATCCTGCTGGGATCATCTCATTATCCCAGCTCTTCCCAGCCAGGTTAAAGCCTCGTCCGGAGGTTAAAGCCCCTTTGCAGAGGCTGAGCATCTTTCACACCCATCGACATCAAGGACACTCAGCACCTCGCCACATCAGGCTTTGCTTCCTCGGAGTTACCCAAGGAGCCTCTTGTAAGAGAAGGATTGCACTTGAAAATAACAATTGAACGCGTGTTGGATGGGGGAGACGCTCAGAGCAGCTTCTTTTCAGCTCAGGACCCAGGTAAAACACCCTAGGGTTGAGATTTTCACTCCAGATCCTATTCCTGATCCCTCTCCATGACAAGCGAGGGTGCATCCTCCTTTCAGGAATGGGCCTTGTGTTTCCGGCAGGATAAATAGATTGGACAATGTGGTCCCAGGCCGTTATATTTCATATGACTCTTTTAGGATTAAATACAGAAAGGGTCTGCAGAGAGACACATTGTAGGACAGAAAAGTAAAGAAGGGGAAATTACCCATGGTAGCTGTTGAATCACTAAATAAAAGAAATCCAAACCATATAAAAATATAAGAGAACAGGAAAATGGGGGTAAAGCCATTTAAAAAATAAACCACCTTATCCAGAAAAGGGAGACCCAGTGATGCCCATCCCTGTCCTCTCCATGGAAGAATTCCCTGTTATCCCAAATTGCGTAATTCGCTGTATAATTCCATCTCCAGGACTCAGCTCACACTCAGCCACCCAGCCTGGCTCGTACAGAAATGGATCGGAGCCAAAAATTCCTGTCCCCTTCAGGATTCTGCTGTGTGTGCCCGTTTTGGATAAAATCAAACAATGCCACAGTCTGAGGACCTGGCACTGCTGACCCCTGAAGCAGCCATTTAGCAGAAAACACAAGCAAAAGCAAAAATAAAGGTAATTTATTTAATTTTGAGCTTGCAGGGTGCTAAACAAGCTCTAAGGGTGACAATTAATTGAAGCGGCTGCACGTCCTGCCAAGCACGGAGAACTCCACCTTTCCTTTGCCTCCAACTTTTCTTATTTGCATGCCAATGTCAGCGTTTTCCCACTGGAACAGCCAAGGCAGGGAGCGCAGGCTGGGCTGGGAGCTGGGACGATTATGGGATAATTTGTGTTTGCAGGAGCAGACAAAATCAATTGCGATTGTTTAGGTACCGGGCGCGTTTAATGTGGGTGAAAAGGTATTTGCTGGACTTTTCCAACACGGTGTTTTTAATCCCGGTGATGGTACGGGATAGACTGACAAATCCCTTAGGAACTGCACATCTCTCCTCTCCCAGGGGGAATGCAGGGAGCTGCTGGATCTGCTGCAGGTGAAGCCAAACTGGGATTGGACAATGCTTAAAAACCACCAGCAAAGACCCGAAACAATCTGAAAGAGAGAGAAAAATTGACTGGTTCAGGAAGTCAATCTAATTCTCTGTTATAACAGATTAAATACAGAATTATTCAATTAACTTCAGGTTAATTACGCCTTTCAGGTAAACACGGCGATCATCATCTTTGCTAACAGGAGGCACTGACTCCTGAGGGGTCACACAACAACTTCAGCAGGGCTCTGAAAACCCAAATCATCCCCTTTTCCAAACATCCCAAACCAGCCCCATTGCCAGGATACACAATTCCCAATTCCTATCCCGTGCTGAGGGTTTCACGGATTTTTTCCCAAGAGCTCTGCATTCCCAGGGAGGGGTGGGGAGGGAAAAACAAGTCCACCCCTGTTCAAGTTTTAGCTACAGACCAGGTTAATTTTAATTTTTCCTCTCTGCTTGAAACTCGATATGTGAATAGCGAAGGAGATCAAATCAGGAGCACATCAGGCAAGGAGAGGTGGGATGCCTTAGCCTCAGGAAGAGAAGGATCAGGGGAATTTCATCCAAGCAACTGCTGGGAAGGAGCAGAGATACCCAAGCCAGACTGCCTGAGCTGCCCAGAGCCAGGGCAGGAAGTGATGGGCACACACTGAAACCTGGAAATGGTTTTTAAACTGAATAAAAGCTTTTTATTGTGAGGGAGCTCAACCAAAGAGGCTGTGGAGCCTTCATTTTTGGAAATATTAGGGAATCAGGAGGACACAGCCCTGGGCTCCTGCCCCTGCCTGGATTGTGCACAGGATGCTCCAACCCCAAAGATTCCCATGGAGGGTTAAGGTGCAGCTCTGCCATTGGGAATCAGCCCCAAACTTTTCCATGGAGGGTTAAAGTGCAGCTCTGCCATTGGGAATCAGCCCCAAACTTTTCCATGGAGGGTTAAAGTGCAGCTCTGCCATTGGGAATCAGCCCCAAACTTTTCCATGGAGGGTTAAAGTGCAGCTCTGCCATTGGGAATCAGCCCCAAACTTTTCCATGGAGGGTTAAAGTGCAGCTCTGCCATTGGGAATCAGCCCCAAACTTTTCCATGGAGGGTTAAAGTGCAGCTCTGCCATTGGGAATCAGCCCCAAACTTTTCCATGGAGGGTTAAAGTGCAGCTCTGCCATTGGGAATCAGCCCCAAACTTTTCCATGGAGGGTTAAAGTGCAGCTCTGCCATTGGGAATCAGCCCCAAACTTTTCCATGGAGGGTTAAAGTGCAGCTCTGCCATTGGGAATCAGCCCCAAACTTTTCCATGGAGGGTTAAAGTGCAGCTCTGCCATTGGGAATCAGCCCCAAACTTTTCCATGGAGGGTTAAAGTGCAGCTCTGCCATTGGGAATCAGCCCCAAACTTTTCCATGGAGGGTTAAAGTGCAGCTCTGCCATTGGGAATCAGCCCCAAACTTTTCCATGGAGGGTTAAAGTGCAGCTCTGCCATTGGGAATCAGCCCCAAACTTTTCCATGGAGGGTTAAAGTGCAGCTCTGCCATTGGGAATCAGCCCCAAACTTTTCCATGGAGGGTTAAAGTGCAGCTCTGCCATTGGGAATCAGCCCCAAACTTTTCCATGGAGGGTTAAAGTGCAGCTCTGCCATTGGGAATCAGCCCCAAACTTTTCCATGGAGGGTTAAAGTGCAGCTCTGCCATTGGGAATCAGCCCCAAACTTTTCCATGGAGGGTTAAAGTGCAGCTCTGCCATTGGGAATCAGCCCCAAACTTTTCCATGGAGGGTTAAAGTGCAGCTCTGCCATTGGGAATCAGCCCCAAACTTTTCCATGGAGGGTTAAAGTGCAGCTCTGCCATTGGGAATCAGCCCCAAACTTTTCCATGGAGGGTTAAAGTGCAGCTCTGCCATTGGGAATCAGCCCCAAACTTTTCCATGGAGGGTTAAAGTGCAGCTCTGCCATTGGGAATCAGCCCCAAACTTTTCCATGGAGGGTTAAAGTGCAGCTCTGCCATTGGGAATCAGCCCCAAACTTTTCCATGGAGGGTTAAAGTGCAGCTCTGCCATTGGGAATCAGCCATCACACAAATGTGCAGATAATGAAGGACTTGGAGATGCCTGAGGAAGGGAAGCAGATAAAAGTTCCCCAGTAATGTGTCTTGGGTTAATTATTGATGGGGATGCTTGATGGTCTAATTACCAGGTCAGCCACAACCTCTGGGCAGTGTCTTCATCTTTCCAGATTAATGAATTATTGTGACACAAACAACTCTGGCAATTACGTTTTAGTGCCACAAAAATATATATTTTTTAGCTGAGGAGAAAGGCTGATTTTAACACAAGCAAATGCCCTTTAGAAACAGACTGTATTTATACTCAAGAGGCCAATTACTCATTTTTTAGTCATTTTTTTAAATCCTGGTTTCTGCTTTATAAGACCTGGGCAAGTTGTGAGGGGTTATCTTGACTGAGGCCCTTTCGATGCTGTGCATAAAATGTGTAAAGGAAATTTTAACGTGTAAAAAACTTGTCCAACTGTTGGAAAATGTATCAGGAGGCACCTATTTTTAATTCTAACCCGATAAATGAAAATATTTTCCTATATATCTGCAGAACTCCTCCATTCTATACAAGTACAGGCTCTCCAAGGACAGGTAGCTTACAGGACATTCCATCCTTGCAGGTTTTTGTCCGGCTCATCATTTGGGATTAAATTCTCCCATAGAATGAGAATGATCCAAGATTATTCTCAGCAACAAAGGCCTTGAGGGGAAAAAAAAGAAAGGATCCACTCTAGGAAATTATCCATAAATATTGGACATTGATATTGATATTCTGTTGTGATTATGAATGCCCTAGAAATGCTGACCTACACTAATAAGGGAAAAAAATAATCAGGAAATAATGGATGGAAAAACACAGTAAAAAATAAAATCCCTCAGCAGACAGCTGAGTGGAAATTTGGGTTCTATTTCTGGCTACACTCTGACAAATCCCCTCCCCTGTCTGTTCTCACCTTGTCTCCTCCTGGGACCAGGCTTTTCCTGGCGGGGTTTGGGCTCTGGCAGGGTGGGAACCATGACTGTGCAGGGAAGGAACCTCAGGAGATGTTCCCGGGCAGGAGGAAGGGGCACCAGACCCTTGTGACCTTTCTGGGCCCTAGAAATGCTGATTTCTCAGTGAAATCCTTGAATTTAGGCAAAGCAACACAGAATCACGGTGAGAAATGTTTAACCTGGGTCTTCTCCACACTAATTCCAGCACCACTTCAGAAAAAATCCAGGAAAAAACTCTTCAACAGTGAACAAAATCTAGTAAGTAAGTAATGTTTTCTCACATTTATAAAAATTTCTATTTATTCTATTGAAAAGGCTGCTTTAGTCTATTGTTTAAATGTAATTACAGGTGCTCCAGAGCCTGCAATAAAGAAATAGTTCCCCTTACCACGTTATTTACATGAGAGGCTGGATGTGCCCGTCACAACTGCGATGTGTTTGATGGGCTTTTAATAAAATCAAATTTAGAGCCCTGTCTTTATCTTCACCATCTCGGGACACACTGAAACAGCTCCTCAGGATCTGCTTCGGTCTCTACAATCCCAGTTTTTCCAGGGACTCACTTTTTCCTCCGTGCTATCTCCAAATTGTCCCACAACTACTTTGGCAAAATTTGCTTCAGCTCTTCTATTTTCTAACAATAATGATGAAGAATCTCTTTTGAGCATTTCATTTCAGTCCCAGATCAATCTCCCAGAACTTTGAGGCAATTCCTTGCATCCCTCCGCACAACTCTTCCAGTAAAGGCACCACTTCTTAAAGGATTCATGAGGGAGTTCATTGAACAGTTCCATCATCCTAATAATTGAGTGAGGGAGATCTGAAGAAAATGGGCACCTGGATTCCAGCTTCATCAAAGATTGGGACAAATCATAGAATCCTGGAATGGCTTGAGTGGGGAGGGACCTTAAAGCCCATCCAGTTCTACCCCCTGCCATGGGCAGGGACACCTCCCACCATCCCAAGGGGCTCCAACCTGGTCTTGGACACTTCCAGGGATCCAGGGGCAGCCACAGCATCTCTGGATTCCTTGCTTATTTCTGCCTTAACTCTATGGAACAGGGATCTATGGATTTCAAACCTGCTTTTATTTGAGGGGATCCTGATAAACACCTGCCAGTGTTCAGCTTCTTGGGGCTGCACCAACCCCAAACTTGATTTAGGTGCTATCCTGCATGTCTGAGCCCCTCACAGAGACAAACAAGCAGCTCAGGCTCTATTTCCTGCCCAGCTGCCTCTCTGGAGGTCCCAAACTTGTAATGAGGGGCCCCTTGAGCTCACAGAAATCAGGTGTTCGTCAACGGGTTCTGCACATTGGTTTCCTTTGGGCCCCCAAATTAAACTCTGCTTTCCTTCACCCTCTGGTTAAACTGGAGCCATTCCGAGCCCATTCCCACACGGCGCTGAAGCCAGGAGAGTGGCATTGGATGTTGGAGCAGTGGGAATGGCCCGGATGTAGGGAATGAGGCTCACTTCCTACAGCAACACAGAGTTATCCGTTCTCCTGCTGTTGTAACCACAGACAACTCCTCATTGCACCATTACACAGACAAAACCTGATTCAAAAGCCAATTATTTCCTTTCTGGGGGTCTGTGAAGCCTGTGTGTCAGTAAAGCAGAAATGGATTACAAGAGGCCATACAGAGAGTCAATATTTCCCTCCCATCCCACTCAACTCCGACAGCATGAGATTTCTTAGGGCATGGCGGCAAAAGCACCTGCAAGAGACACTTAGGTCACATCAGCCACAAACTAATTCCTGCCAGGACTCACAGGTCACACCAGCTCAGGAGTGGGTCTGGATTAATTAGGTTTGCTGAGAGGCACAACTAATTAGCCCATGCACGATGTGGACACAGCTTCAGGAGACTGAAGCCAGCATGGTCAAAAATTTGGGAGGGGCTTCACGTGTCTGTCTTGGTGCTAAAAGGCCAATGATGACCAATCCTGGTGGATGAGGAAAGAGGAAAAGTGGCCCCACAATAATTAATTCTGCGGATAACAGCGGCATTGATTTGGGTAGGAAATCTTAATTCCGGACATGGGAATTCCAGCCGGTTTCAGCCTCGCCTCTCCTTTCCCCCTCACCTCTCCGCCTGCTCCCGCTGCTCGGGTGAGGCTCAGGCTGCTTGGCTGGACACATGAAAGGTTCATTTACATGCCTGCAGCAGCTGGAGTGGAATTAATATTGGGCTCATTATCTCCGCTTAGGATGGAGAAGCCCCCGGGTTTGCAGCGCATACTGATGCAAGAAAGAGACGGGGAAAAGGCAAAAAACTCTGCTGTTTTCACATGGCAAAGAGTTGAGGAAATCCCAGAAAGGAGAGAGTTAATCTGGAATAATCCCCTGGAAGTTAATGGCACCTAATGCCATTTATTAAAGGAAGGTGGTGGAGCACACAGCCCATGCCACAGTGCTTTTAATTAAAAGGTGGAAGAAGACTGAAATCATTTATCCGAATCACCCTACTTAAAGTTAGGGCCCAGTTTAGAAATATCCGTTTCCATACGTCCCCAGCCTGCGCATTAGCAATTCTAAGATTTAAAAATTCAAGAGACTATTAAAAAAAGGATTTATTGGCTGCTGCTGTTTAATGAGGCGGCAGGATTCACCCAGGTCAGCTGTGACAAACCTTTGCCCTGCAGCCACACGGAACCAAATCACTGTCCTGGGGCACGGCTGTTAATGGCAGAAGGGAGTCTGGATATCCAGAAAGTGATAGAATATCAGGAAACTTCTCCACAAAGTCAGGGAGGGGAGTCTGCCCCTGTGCCCTGCTCAGGTGAGACCCCACCTGCAGAGCTGCCCCAGCCCTGGGCCCAGCACAGGGAGGACCTGGAGCTGCTGGAGAGAGCCCAGAGGAGGCACCAGGATGAGCAGAGGGATGGAGCAGCTCTGCTGGGAGGAAAGGCTGGGAGAGTTGGGATTGTCCAGCCTGGAGAGGAGAAGCTTCAAAGTGACCTCATTGTAGCCTTCCAAGGAGACAGGAAAGATGGAGAGAGAATTTGGACAAAGAATGGAGTGACAGGACAGGGGGAACGGCTTCAAACTACAAGAGGGTGGGGTTGGATGGGATATTGGGAAGGAATTCCTGGCTGTGAGGGTGGTGCGGGTCTGGGATGGAATTCCCAGAGGAGCTGTGGCTGCCCCTGGATCCCTGGAAGTGCCCAGGGCCAGGCTGGAGCAGCTTGGGACAGTGGAAGATGTCCCTGCCCATGGCAGGATGGGCTTTAAGGTCCATTCCAACCCAACTCAACCTGGAATTCTCTGATAATAGACAGGAGGTGAGTGCTTTGCTCACAGATCCCCCAAGTCAGGCCCCTCCTTGATTCCCATGGATCCACCCCAATCCCATCAGCACGCTGTGAAACATGGAACAAAACAAGATTTAAAGCTCGCTCCACAATGAAGAACTGGACCAATTGTTTAATGATTGATGAGGGAAATGTCAGATGAATTATTTGCCAAATGATACTGGTCCATCTGTTGCAGAATTTTGCATGTAATGACAGAAAGAAATTAATTATATCTCATTCAGAGATAGAAACATTCCAAATTGTGAATCTCAGCTCTCTTCATAAACAAGTCCAGCATCATTATGTCCATTATCCAAGTACAAAAATGGGAGCACCAGTGGAAGGGAGTCACAAACTTGAACTTTAGAGAGAGGAAGAGCCCAAATCCACAGCGAGTGTTCCAGGGGTGATCCAAAACTCACTCCTTTCTCAGGAATCACAGAGGGACCTTCCCATCTCCAGGTGACTGCCCTTGAAATTCAGTGATGTGAGTGCCCCCAAAATTACCTGGACACCAGGCAGAACCAGCAAAAGCCAGGCCTGGGAGCCCCCACCCTCCCTCCCTCCCCAGCTCTGCCTTGGCCACTGATTTTTCATGCAACCCCAGTGGCCTCAATTCCCAATTCCACTGGTGTGTTACATCAAAGGCAGTTGGATTTAATGCCATTCAGATTTCAGTAACATTGGATCTGCAGCATTTAATACTTTTTGCCTCAAAGTTAACTCTTTGCTCCCCCCCTCTGCTTTGAGAGAATACCAAGCACACAAACTTTTCCACTACATTTCGCACCACGTTCCCCAAACATATGGATCTTCCAATACCTTAATCTATTGGGATTTCTCAAACTAAGAATGTTTTGACATTAGGAAAAAAAATCTGGCAATAGGAGGAGCATCTCTGTGGCACAGAGTGTCAATGTACAGATTGAGAGTAACTGAGAAGTGCCAAGAGGTAAAACATAAACATTTAACCTCTTTTTGGTTTAGTTTGAGAATTAAAATTTCATCCTGAGCCACATTCTGCCCTGATTTTCAGTTAAAACCACATTTTACCCCAGACATTTCACACAGGGAGGGATCTTCTCATCTCTGTGCAGCACTTGGGTTTAGAGATCTTTACATTCAGGTTCCTCCAGGCTGTCTCAGCCAGATTTCTTTGCTGTATTTCACATTCCTACACAAATAAAACCCCCAAAGCAGCAACCTGACCTATTATAACCCAACTCCACTCACTCCTCATTTTTAATTCATCTTTCTCCTTTGACTCCAGAAGACAATCCTTCTTTACAGGCCATGAAAAATTCAGGAGATGGAGAAAGGGGAGATTAAAAGCAGCCCAGGAAAGAATGATTTGGCAAAGCCAGGGTTTAGTCCGGGACTGAGGATGTCACCGGGCAGGTCTACAAACGCTAAGTCAGGCGAGTACAAATCACTCTAGAGAGAAGATTTCAGATAACAGATTTGCAGCTCCTGGCAGGGGGCTGGGGCAGCTCGAGCTCCCCAGGTTGTAGGGAAAAGCTGGGAATTGCTGAGGTGGATGCACTGAAGAGAGCAAATCAACCTGATCATCAGTCTCTCTCAGCCCTTTCGTGGATGCTCTCCCGAGGAAGAGAAGTGCTCTAAATCCACTGCAAGCTGGACACTCTAAGCCTGCTCAGAGGCTTAAGGCTAAGAATACTTTGAGTTTTGGTTAAGCCAGTCCCAAAAACCTTTTCAAAAAATGATGGAACTAATGAACATTTTAAAAATATATATAAGTTTGTTTGCAATTGTGCAGGCATGGCCAGAAGGCTCTGAGTTTATTCTGAACTCAGACAAAAAATATCAGATGAATTAATGTGACAATTAATATCAGATGAAATAAATCTCATGCATTGAAGATGAACTGTATCAGAAAAAGGGCGATTCAAGAATTTTCAGATTTGATCACATGGTCTGGAAAGATTTCTTCTTTACCAGGAGTAAAGATGTGCTCTTAAACCCTCAGACTAAACATCAGAGTTTGTCCTGCTGCTGATGCCGAGGCAGTCCCTTATCAGCACATCTCTACAGTGCCCAAATACACATCTCAAAGCCTTATCAGCGCTGCTCTAAGGGGAAACCCTCAGCCACTGAGGCAGAGGCCATCAGGAGCTGTCTGCAGGCACCATCTGCCACCCAGCTCCTGCCACAAATCCATCTGCTCCTCATCTCCCCTTCCCCAGCCCGGCTGGCCAAGTCGGACACATCAGAAAGATCGAGTGACATCATTTGCTCTCTCTGGGTGAGGTGAGTCTGTCCTGGAGAGCAAAGATCCCCAGGTGGGAAATACCTGTAACAGGTGTGGGTCAGGCAAGCTGCATAAAATGATAAAATATTTCTGTGCCGTTGGAATTAAGGATCTGTAGAGATTGGGGTGATGCTGCCAGCCTTGGTGCATGGAGGGGGTTTGGGTTTGTTTCTTCTGTTGAGTGGAGAAAGTGATGAGGAAAGACACGAGGGAAAGAGAGGAAGAGCAGCAAGGAAGGAGGTGAAGGAGGGAAGAACGGCACTGTTAGGAAGAACAGTCCTGAAATATTGAATCCAGGAGATGTAGCAGCACCGACAAAATACTGCTTTTGTCAACTTAGCTCACATCATCTGAGCAACTCGGGGAGCGGTGCCAGCACGGAAAGTTTTGCTGGCATATGCTGCAGTTCTACAGGGAGGAGCTGCCAGCACGGCTTTGCAGAAGTAATTATAAAAGCAAAGACGAGTCTCTGCTACCCTTCAGTCCTGCCGGGAGAGCTCACATATGTTCTCCCTGCTCCTTTCCCTGTTACCTCCGAGCACAGTCCTGGCACGAGGGAAGAGGGTGAGGAAAAGCTGAAGGAAGTTTGGTGTTTCCATCTGATTACTGGGTGCAAATGGGATTTAGCAGCGATGCCCAGGGATTACAGAGCAGTGAGAGAATCTCAGGCGCCTCCCAATCTCCAGCAGTAACTGAGCATCACTAAAACCACTTCCAGGTGAATAACTTGATGAGGAAATCCGGTTCCTTCCAACACACTTGTTCTCAGAGCAAGGCGGGGCACATGGGACAGTCCCCTTATTAATAACATCTCAAATTATTGCCTCTTCCCATCCCCCAAGTCTATTGGAATAATTATATTTTTAAATATATTTAACAATACATAACCCTCAAAACCAAGATAGGATGATTGCTGCATTCTTATCTATTTGTTTCCCCAGAAATCATACAAATCTCTGTATCAGTTCAGGGAATTCCAGCAGTTGGAAGAGCTGGACGTGGCGCTGAGTGTGAGAGGTGCTGCATGTAAAACAAAACCCCGTTCGATTTTCAGAGCAGGGCACAGGGAGCAGACGAGCAGAGCTCTTTGTTTATGAACTAATCCTGTTGCTGGTAATAGGATTAGCAGCAAGAACAGATGCAAAGTAATTCCTGGTCCTTCCTCCCAGCCACGGACTGCGCAGAGCTGTTCCTGGACAGTGCCCCAGCAGGTAGATGATGTCTGCAGTTACCTGCAGCACAAAGGAACTCTCGGTTTGCCAGTGCCCACCCTGCTCTCAGCACATTTCCAGCAGACAGGACAGTGTGGGACAAAGCAGCTGCAGTCATTGCCACACGACAATGGCAGAAGCACAAGACTGAAGTGTTCCATAAGAAATGCTGCTTTTTTTGCGAAAGGAAGCACTTTGTTAAGGTATTTTTGGCCTGTCGTGCTGGAGATAATTACAGCTTTGCCGGTGACTGTCTGCAGGCTGCCTAAACCTGCAGACAGGCACATTTCCATTCAGGCAGGTTTAACTACACCACCTTTGGCACTCTGGGCTGCAGTCTGCTCCCTAAAACCCACCTGTTCCAGGAGGATGTGTCCACCAGCAGATGTCCCTAATGCATTTCCAGGGAACTACAGTCACGGAGGTCAGAAATCACAAGTCTCAGAGATCTGCTTTTGCCTCCTGTACAGCCACATGAGTGGAGACCTGCCCAGCTCTCCCCCGACAAACCCCCACTTCTCTGCTATTGATTTAATCACATTTAATTATTGGACACCCAGCCAGTGCTGTCTGGCTGCACGGGGCTGACACAGGGGGTTAATCAAGAGGGGTGGCAGGACCAAAGCAGGAACTTACTCCAGGGCAGCTGCAGAGGCACCGAGAGCTTTGCCGCAACTTTTGTGGCATCGGCAATCCTGGCACTGCTGGCACCTGGCACAGGAAGGTGTCCTTGAGCCCAGGCAGCAGCGCTGAGCCCCACAAGTGTCCCACCACAAAGGTCAGGCTCCGCCTCTCCTCTTCCACACCAGAACAAGACCCCATGGGCCAAATTCCCTGTTCGAGGAGTTTGGAATGGCTTCCGTCCCTGCACCAGCTTTACACCGTCATCATCCATGCCAATCTACCACTCAAATACATTCCCAAGCGTCCAGGCGATGTTGGAATTGCCTGCACGTGGAGGAAATAAGGAAGCAAAGCCCAGCAGTGCCAGGCTGGTGGTACTGCAGCAGTGTCCTGGCTGCTTTAGATCCTGGAGTTCCAGCTGGGAAGCTCCAGTTAGAAATTCAGGAGAAATAAAAGTTGAACTTCATGTGCCACTAAAACCATTAAAAGGAAGGAGCATAGAGCTGGAAGAGGAATTTCCTGTGGATAATCCGCATTCTGATAAAAAATATCCTTCCAGTTTCGCCATCAGCCTGGAAGAGGGTGCAGAAAGAAGCATTAATTTTGGTTCCTTCTTTAATTGAATCTCCCATTAACACCACAATGCCTGAGGAGGGTGAGGCAGCCAGACACGCTGTCAGTAAGTGGAAATTGAGGTCAAGTTATCTTGCAGGGAATTTGAGTTTTCACAGACAAATCCTGTAAATTGGAATCACAAACTCAAGTTATTATCCCCATTTTCGCTACAGAAGTAATAAACAGTATTCGGTGTTTCCAGCATGCTCCTCAGTGAGCAAGCTCTGTGATACATTCAATGCATTTTAATTAATTAAGCCTTCCATGGGCAGAGTATTACACACATTTTGTTACTTAAATCAGATTGACCATTGCTAATTACATTAAAAAACCTCCTAGAGAACCTCTCTGAAATCCAAGGCCAGGGTGCTCAGGACTGTGCACAGGGCAATAAATGACAGACCTTGAAGAACCTGGAATTTAGATGCAAATAAAGAGAAAGAAAAGAGAAAAAAAAGCCCAAAATTGCCCTTTTCTAGAGATGGAGAGCTGATATTATAAAATCATGGAATCAATAAGTTTGGAAAAGACCTCCAAGAGCATCAAGTCCGACCTTTGACCAGATCCCACCTAGACCAAATCATCATCACCAACTGCCACATCCACTCATTTTTGAACATCTCCAGGATCTGGGACTCCACCTCTGCCCTAGGAAGCCCCTTCCAATATTTAACCACTCTTCTGGTGAAGGAATTTTCCCTAAAATTCAGCCTGAACTTGACTCGGTACAACTTGAGGCCATTTCCCCTTGTCCTAGAGGGGAAAAGATGCCAAGATTCTGGAAAAAAACTCATCAATTTTGATGCAAAGAGCAGAAATGTGAGTTTCTAACTCAGCGTTTAGGATTGTAACAACTCAGAATTCCAAACGTGCTGAGCAAACACCAAATTCCGTCAACACCAAGGGCTTGTCAGTCCTGGAAAACGAGGCCATGTATTCCAGGCTTCCTGTGGAAGCTCCTGTTTTTCCATTTTGCTCACCCAAATGCCAGCTCAGAATCCAGGCACTGCCTGTGGGGAAGGTTTGGAGGGACAGCACTGATTCCCCACCTCTCCTGCCTCAGACTCAGCCTCCAAAGATGGATTTAATGCCTCTTATTTCATATTTTCCAACACTCTGGAGCTGTTCAGAGGGAGCCAGCAAGGGCTGACCCACTTCAGATTCACCCACAAGCCAAAATGAGGAACACACAACACGGAACGGAGAATTCTCATTTCTAAACCACTGGCACAGCCTGGTCATTCCCCTCCTGCGGAGCCCTCTTTAAAATTCCAATCATTTCGTTTAAAAGCATGAGCTTTGTGGGGAGTTGGCTTCTTCTGCATTGGGATTCTTTGATTCAGAGCTGTGTTTTATTCTCTGGAGGGATGCCACACGTGTTCATTTTTCAGTCATTAATTTCTGCTAACAGTTCAATCTCTGCAAGATCAAAGGTAGTTTTGCTATTTAGGTCAGCCATATTTTTCCCCAAATGAACCAAATGAAAGTTTATGCGCAGTGCTATTTAAAAATAATAATTAAAAAATATATAAATTAAGTATTTCGGGATGTTTGCATGCTCTGTAAGGAAAAAATAGGTAAAAATATCATTTATTATAAAACTTGTTGAAGTAAGAAAAATTCCAAGAAGGCATAACCCAAAAGCAAAGTAGAGGGGGAATGGCTTCCCACAGCCAGAGGGCAGGGTTAGATGGGACACGGGGGAGGACTGAGGGTGGGGAGGGGCTGGGATGGAATTCCCAGAGGAGCTGTGGCTGCCCCTGGATCCCTGGAAGTGCCCAAGGCCAGGCTGGAGGAGCCTGGGACAGTGGGAGGTGTCCCTGCCCATGGCAAGGGTGGCACTGGATGGGGTCAGGGGTCCCTTCCCACCCAAACCATCCCAGGATTCCACAAAATCCGTGGATACCTTTATACTTCCATTCTGCCCACCCAACGCACCCCTTCAGCTCCTTCTTTTCGCCTACAGAGTCCCCAAATCCCAGTTCCACCAGACCCATTTTCTTGTGTTTTCTCACTTTAAGGCAAGTCCTTGTCAATTTGCAGCAAACTCGATTTTAACCACAACTTTTTAAAATATTTTACAAGCAACATATTTACAAATTATTCCCATAAAAGTTCTGCGGGATGGGCTTTCCAATGTCAGAATGTTGTCAATTAATCATCTTGAAAAATTAATTAAAGGGACCACAAGGATATGGATTTTTAAGGAAAAAAAACCCAAACAAGGTATGCGTTATCGCAAGGAATTCACATTCTCTGTACACATCTCCAAAAAAATAATTGGAATATGGGGGAAGGAAATGGAAGAGGGGGAATGAACAGGGGGATATTTAGGGTGCCTTCCAAGCCATCCCTTCCCATGATATTAAAGAAAGGGAAGGGGAAGCGGAAGGGGAAGGCAAAGGGGAAGAGGAAGGGGAGGGGAGGAGAGGGGAAGTTCTGGGAAGGTTGAGGGAAGGGAAAGTTCAGGGAAAGTGAAGGGAAGGTTCAGGGAAGGGAACATTCAGAGAAGGGAAGGGAAAGGAAGGGAAGGGAATTTTCAGGGAAGGGAAGGTTCAGGGAAGAGAAGGTTCAGGGAAGGTTCAGGGAAG
>VZTE01006374.1:243591-261346 GCA_013397775.1 Eulacestoma nigropectus | reverse complement strand
GAAGGGAAGGGAAGGGAAGGGAAGGGAAGGGAAGGGAAGAAGTCTGCTATCAGGTGGGCTTTTCTCAAATATTTCATTACTGCTCATACCATAATCCATTTCATCCTTTGCCTTTTCTTCTCCCCCATCGTCTGTTCTGTATATTTTTTTTCGAAAAATTTTCAGTGCTATGCATTGTTTTATTTGCGGGCAATTCTCCCATTTGCATCGCAGTCAGGAAATGGTAGGGAGATTTCGTGACATTCGAAAGGCAGGTCCTTATTTTTCTAGAAACATCAACAGCCACATAATTGTGCTTTGTAAACAGCGCTATAGAAATTCTTTTGAGTGGAAAAGACTACAGATTTAATGAAAATATTCATTCTCCAACCCCAGGTATTAACACCAAAATCACTGCTTCCACTGAGCTAAAGACAAGACAAAATGCTGTAAATGCACTGAGAGCGTGGGGAGGGGCTGGGATGGAATTCCCTGAGGAGCTGTGGCTGCCTCTGGATCCTTAGAGGTGTCCATGGCCAGGTTGGACGGGGCTTGGAGCACCCTGGGACAGTGGGAAACGTCCCTGCCCATGGCAGGGGTGGCACTGGATGGGCTTTGAGGCACTTCCCAACCCAAACCATTCCAGGATTCCATGAAATATCCCAGGTTTGGGTTCCAACACAGAGTTCACAGGTTTTTTCCTCTTCCTTCTGCTCTTCGTTTGCTGGGTGAGGAGGGTTCCAGGAGGACTCCAGGAAATCTGTGCTCTGGAAAGGCAGAGCCAGGAGCAGCACTGGGAAGGCCGTTGGTGTTTATGTATTAAACATACACATTAAAAAGGCACAAGCACCAAATAACTGGCCCAAGGCTACAAACGCTGTAGGAAAGCCAGGACATGCTGCCAGCCCTCCTGTAGCCTTTCCCATTGCCACAAGGCCCCTCTCCTTGCAAAGCCAAATTAAGGAAATAGAAAGACAAGAGTCTTCCTTTCAGGAGAACTGCAGGATGGATTTCAAAGTTGTTGTGTAGGAAGAACTTTCCATGGATGCTGGCAGTCATCTTGGTGTCCTTTAAAGAGAAAATAGCTTATTTTGTCATTCTGAAAAATGTTAGTATGAGTTTATTTCTATTTACCTTTGGGAAGAGCAAAGGGGAATTCCTTCCAGTGGGAGATGCTGACAGGGATTTAGGTGCTCCTTGGAGTGACAGGAGCCACCAGGCAGGACCTGACTCTGCTCTGGGTGAAGTCTCCACTGACATCCACGAGGGAAAGGAAAGGGAGCAGTGGTACAATGGGAATTATTTTAATAACCCCACAGAATCATGAAATCATGGAATATCCTGAGCTGGAAGGGACCCACAGGGATCAGAGCCCAACCCCTGCCCTGCACAGACACCCCAAAATCCCACCCTGGGCATCCCTGGGAGTGGTATCCCAATGCTCCTGGAGCTCTGGCAGCCCTGAGGCCGCACCCATTCCCTGGGGAGCCTGGGCAGTGCCCAGCACCCTCTGGGGGACCTGACTGACTGGGAAGCTGGCATCTCAGGAGATTTTGGGGTGAGTTTCAGTTAAATTTAGGCCCTGAACCCCAGCATAGATAATTTTTGAGCAGCTGGCCATTATGATCACTTTCCAACAAGGCACTTGAGTTGAGCAAAGCAAAACCTCCCTGTCGTGGATGTTTCCAGTGTCTGTGGGAAAGAGCCACAGGGACAGAGATTGGTACAAGGTGCAAGCACAGAAAAAATCCCCGCAGGTAGGTTTAATCAGCCCAGAGTTTGCTTTTCATAGAATCATAAAATCATGGAATTGTTTGGGTGGGAAGGGACCTCAAAGCCCATCCAATTCCACCCCTGCCATGGGCAGGGACACCTCCCACTGTCCCAGGGTGCTCCAAGCCCCGTCCAGCCTGGCCTTGGGCACTTCCAGGGATCCAGGGGCAGCCACAGCTCCTCTGGGAATTCCATCCCAGCCCCTCCTTGCCTTCCCAGGAAAGAATTCCTTCCCAATATCCCATCTAAATTTCCACTCTTTCCTCTTCATTTTGAGAAATTCCACCACCCTCTTCCCTGCCTGCTCATGGGACTGCCCATTTTACCCAGTGCCAATCCATTACTGGGAGCACTGGGTGACTCTGCCTGGAGCCTCCTCATTTCCTTCCCTGCCAGAGGATCTGGAACAGTTAAAAGAGAAGAAGGAAAGCCCTGACAAGCCTGGGCTGATGCAGCTCTCAGCTCAGCCGGGGCCTGCTGCAGCTTTAAGTGGTTTGGCACAGAGGCAGCGCTGAGGCTGCTGAGCCAAATGTCACACAAGCTCCTTTTATTCCGTGTGCTGCTCACTGAGGGAGGAAGGAGTGCAACTGTGGCAGAAACAACATGTGTGACATGAACACAAAACAAATGACTGAATTTCAGCTAAATTCCTCAAATTCATGGAACTTCAGTGCAGAATGTAGAGAGAGGAGAGAGTGAGGGACAAGAAGGGTTTGTGTGCCTTGCAGGCACAAGAAAGGAGCTGACAGAGCAGCTCCAGTGTTTGCAGCAGGAATTCTGCTGAGGAATCCAGCCCAGAGTCCCTTCCATAGATGTGTATCCAGAGTAAATCCATTGCCAGGGGAATTCAGAGTGTCCAACCAGCAGCAGACCCAAAGCAACAAATGGGCCAAGCTGCATTAGTGAGCAGCACAGACACTGGAGATGGGAACAAATCAAGCAAATCCCTGTTTTAACCCCCCAAAAAGGGCTGAAGATTATCTAATTCTGTGAGTGTTACCAGCATTTACATGCTTAATCTGTTTACAAGTTGCAGCTGGGTTACTTCAGATCCCTCTGGCACATGCTGGGGCATAAAACACCACTTACAGATAACCATTGCTAAAAACCTTATCAATAATTGATGGAATCAAAGGAATATAAAGCATTCCATGGCCCCACTGCCTTTCCTCGGCCTGTTTTACCCACATGGGATGGATTTGGCTGTGACCAGGTCACATCAGCCTCACCATGGATTTGTTTAGGTTGGAAAAGACCTTTAAAACCAGCAAATTTTTTCACAAACATGGCAAAAATTCTGGCAAGGCACAATACGAGAAAAACTCATCTCACAGCCCAAAACCTCATGAATGTTGTGTTCTGAAAATCACCCAAACACAGGGCTTAAGTCAACCTGAAGTGGAGCAAAAGGTGCTTCCCTCACCCCATTTGGACTTCATAACACTTCATATAATACATTTTATCAAATACAAAAAGATTCAGAAGTAGAAGTGACACTGTTTCAATGGCAGATCAGCCTTTTCTTTTGCTTATCTTTCTCAAACCTAGATCTTAAGATAAAAGCTTTTACGGTGTTCAGAACAGCTGGAAAAGGTATTGACATTGTGTCAGAGAAATGAGAAGTACATTTCTGTAATCTCTGAAGCCGCTGATCATTACAGACTTGTCATCTTATTACAAACCCAAATCAATGCTGGGGGGAGTTTTGCTTTTACAGCACAATCTGTGCTGAAGAAGAATTCTACTGATTGCTTTGTCAATGCCTGGAAATCCTGATATGGAACCAGACAAGGATTTTCATGGGAATCAACTTCCCATTTCTCCTCCAAAACCCGTCAGACCCCCAGATCTGATATTAAATGCTTTGACTCCAGACTCCCTGGCTGGCAAGGACAAGCTCAAACAGCAACTCAGGAATAAAAGCGATTTTTGGATTTGATATAAAACAAGCAGGAATGTTTCTATGGATTTCTTTCTATGGATTTCCATGACAATCTGTATTTTCAGCTTTGAGAAATTAGCTCCATCACACTCAGTTCTATGAGCCACACGAGTAGAAAAATGGTTTAAGTGTTAAGTATAAAAAATACTTTGGCCAATGTAGAAGTGTCCTTCAGTACAAATCTGGTTCAGACCTTAAACTTGAGGCCTCTGGAATAGATCCCCAAAGTGCAGCCCGGTTGGTAAAAATCAATGAAACACAGCAAACCCCTCAAAATTCACAGCCACAACCACAGCTCTGACACCAAGACTTCCAGAAATACCTGTGTGAAACAGGAGAGGAACGCCAGGAATTCTCAGGGATGTCACTTGTTAAAAAAATGTGGAGAAAATACACAGGAGATACCCATGGGCCAAAAAATAGAGAATAAATAACACAATGTCATTGTGAGGGTGCATTGGTTTAGAAGATTAGGTCTTCCCTCAGGTAATGTTCCAGCCCATCATCTTCCTTTAATCCTGTGCAGATCCATGGGCTGTCTCACATGGCAGAGGATCAGGAACTGCTCAGTTTGGAATACAAGCTGATTTAATTTTCAATTCCTAATGGATAAAGGGAAAAAGAGTATTTAGCAAAAATCACCTGTTTGTGTTCTACAGGTCAGATCCTGCACTTTAAAAGGACAGCAAAGAGGAAGAACCTCCAGTTCCCCATCCCGATGGTGGGCAGGAGCACCAGTGACCTTCTGCAATAATTCCCATCCGAGCAGAATCCTTCTGAAGGCACGAGATCCCCCGGGGTTGATATAAATACAGCAGTCAGAAAGGATCATAATTATTGCTGGCTTTTAATGATTTTAATAAGCTGGGAGAATGAAAGGCAGGTTAACGACTCATCTGTACCTGACAGATCTCATTAGAAGCTCGGAGCCTCTTGATGCTGAAAGGCCTCGTTTGACACATTTTGTCTGCAGGTCAGAACTCCGCCCTTCCATCTTTTCCAGCTGCAATCACGTTGCATTTGCAAGGATCTCTGCTCTCCATAACAAAGGAAGGTTTTAAGAGGACAACGCTGCCTGACAAACGAGCTTTAAACCAGGGATTATTCCTGTAGCATCACTGAGTTTTTTGTTTCTCTCATTTTGGCATCAATTGCTTGCGCTGCACTGCTGGGGATGGGGAGGGTCCATAGTGAGGGAAAATAAACCCCTAAATAAAAATTATCATCTTTCCACAATGAAACCTTGCCCTCTGTTGTGTTGATAAAGCAGGGCAATACAGTGATGCAACAAATATCTTTTATTATTAAAAAAACCCCAAGATGAACCACACCCACAACCCCAAACCAACCCCTCCCTCTCCAAAAACTCAACTCCCAACTAGTGTCTAACAATATCATAGAAATCAGATACCATGGAATGGTTTGGGTGGGAAAGGACCTTAAAGTTCATGTAATTCCACCCCCCTGCCATGGGCAGGGACACCTCCCACTATCCCAGGGTGCTCCAAACCCCATCCAACCTGGCCTTGGACACCTCCAGGGATCCAGGGGCGGCACAGCTTCTCTGGGCAGCTGAAAAATGGGCGCATAAAAAGCCCACCCATGAGGCGTTCTGGCCAGAGACCAGAGCAGCAGGTTCTGAAGGGTGTCTTCACAATGTGAGAGGGCGGAAGTGACCCAAGGGCTGACCCCACATACCCCCAACAGAGGAATTACAATTGGGGGCCCAGGAATGCATTCCAGGACTTTGGTAAATCACTTCCCTTCTCTATTCCATGATCTCCTTTTCTCCTTCAGTCATTCCAAGTGCAAGAGGTTTGCTGGCAAAGCTGTTTGTTAATATTGACTGAGGCCACACACTCCAGCTTTAGCAGGAAAGAACAAGATGAATTCCAGGAATGGGAACACGGATACTCCGAGGAGATGCCACCAGCAGAAGGTTTTATGGATACACTCTCTCAGACCTACCAGCAACTCCTTTTCCTTCCAGGAACACTGCTACAGTCCAGGCAGGATTTTTTCCTTTTTCAATTCCTACTCACTAAACATTGGGATGGCAGAAGAATTCCATGAGGGAAATCAGCAGCCAAATAAAGATAATGGTAGGGAATGAGCACCATGAAAGGGGATTAGCTGTGCTGAGTTAATAGGATCGCCCATCACCTCCGCCAGGGAAAGCGGGCAAACACCCTTCCCTTCCTCCTCTCCCAAGGCAGCTCCATCCAGCCCTACCCTTGGCATCTCCTCAGAATGAATGTGCCCATTTGAGGCTTCCAGGAAATAATGACTCGCACTAATTACTCTAATGAGGATTCTACTTTGACTTCCCTCTTGCTGGATTTCTTTTCTCTTCCACATAAAGCCACGCTGTTGGAAGAGCTGAGTTTAATGAGTTTCATGGTGTCAGTCCAGTTTCTCTTGGAGCAACCTCCATAACCATCAACCCAATCACACTAATTAGGCCCCTCGTTGCCACTGTCTGCAGTAAAGCCAAGGACAGGAGGGATATTAACCTACCTCCTTTATTAGAGCAGCCTCAGAGCGATCCCCACAGATTTAAACCGAATTACACTTGCAGAGGGCCGGGGAGAAAAAATACACTCAGAGTCCTCACCTCAGGTTGAGGACAAATCAAATATTCTGAGGTTTGATACATCCCTGCCCAATGCAATTACAGCTCTGGTGAAGGTCGTTATATTGATCTGAGACAGGGGAGAACAAGGGGAGATGTTCCTGCCCTGCTCAGACAAAACTTTGAAGGAAAATCTCCCAAGCAATGTGGGAGGGAACCTCAGCAGTCTCCAGAAAGGATTTTTTTATTTTTTAAATCAGAGAAGAGAAAGTTTCTGCTGTCTCCAAGAGTGAATTTTCAGCAGAGGGATGGGGTAGGAGAGGGATAAATCAGCTTGGCAGAATGGGAATCTGGGGCTGTTGAAGACATTCCCACTTGTCCTTACTTGCTTCCTCACACTGGTCCCAGGTCAGGAATGCTCAGGAAGGGAAGGAGAGAGCACAGAGCCTGATTAATGTCTAAATTATCTACAGCGATCCTGGGCGGGGCATCAAGATTTGACCTTACCTGGTTTCAGCCACCCACAAATAAACGCCATGGACAGAAAAGTGAGGACAGCTCCAAGTTCAAACATCACTCCTGTAAATTATTCCAGGCTGGGCTGCCAAACCCAAAATAAAGCCCTGAGATCAGCAGCCCCTTCTGGAAGTGTCACCCCCCCCACTCCTCAGCTGCACTAAGCATGGCAGGGAACCTGAAATCAATAGGACAATGACAGAGAGTCTTTGCGTACATCGTGACATCCCCTCTGTCTGAGCACTCCAAAAGAAATCCTGGGAGTTGCCTAATAGCACTGTAACTTCTGCTGCGGTTTTTTTACAGTAACATTTAGGAAAATGAAATACAAGGATAATATAGTGATTTAAATCCTGTTTTAAAGAATACTGGCCCTTAGGAGGTCATAAAATTTGGGAAACATACAAGAGGAGAGTTACACAAGGAATTGAAGGGATCTTGGAGGATGAACTGATGGCAGATACGTGCATTTGCATTAATTAACAGTCAGCTGGTGATTGTCTTGTCTCTATTTTTTAAACACCTCAGAAATTGCCAGCAAACAGAGGGACATGACAGACCTGAGAAGAACCACAGCCATGCTCTGCCCTTGTTCTTCATGTTCTCTGCAAGTCCACAAAAGCACTGAAAAAAGAGCACATCCCTGCTGCAAATACCCAACAGCCCAGCAGGAATTCCACAGGGAGACCCTGGAGCTTCTTTACTCCTGGAATACAGAGTGGGTGTGAGTTGAAGTGCAGCAGAACTCAGGCCAAGAGGTGGAAAATCTCAATTGATGGTGCTCTGATACAAATCCTCCCAAAGTCAATAAGGATTTTGCAGCAAGAAAGGGAAGGCAAAGCAGGGAATGCCAGGAGAGCAGAGCAGGGAGCGGTGATCCAACAGCAGAGGTTGGTCAGGGTTTGAATCAACAAGAAAACACCCTGCTCAAAGGTATTTGCATTTTTGGTCAGATGAGTTTTGAATCTTCCTTTGAAGAAGCAATTAAGCTTGGGACGATCTGTCTCTGTCTATCAAGGAACTGTGGGGAAAAAACCTTGGAATGTGAACATCCACCTTGTTCTTCGCTGTTTAAAATCTACCAGTTCTTAATCTCCTTTCAGGAGACTTAGCTGGATTTAGATGGCAGAAGGGAGAAAAGGGTGCAATGGGCACAGGAGAAGTGGAAAGAAAAGGAAATCTTTAAATTGCCATCGATGATCAGAGGAAGGGCAGCAAAGGCTGCTGCCCTCGGGGCAGGATTTGTTACAAATCCGATTTGGGAGCAACTGCATCCTCTGGGGCTTGGCAGGGAGAGATGGAGCCTTTCACCATTTGGGGGACCAGTTCAAATCCAGGGCACGGGTAGCTTTAAGCAATCACAGAGAGAGGCTGCAAAGAGATTTTCCCTCCTAATCTCAGAGCACTGAGGGATCTGCTCCTCTCTGCGCAGGGAGCTCCCCCTCCTGTCCTGCTGCTGGCCACATTCCTTGGATATTTACAGGATATTCCCTCTGCTCCCTAAGAAAGAACCTGGGATCTCAGTCCTTGTACTGAACCACTGTTTAATAATTTTTGTGGTATTTCCATCGGCAAAAAAAAAAATCCAATTACTCTGGAATCTGCGATACAATGCCCGACCAAGAACAAAATAAAACCCGCTTGCTCCAATGGATGGATTTTTCCATCAGTTCCATGAATGGTTATAGAAGTTTTTATGTGAAACTGGTTCAGTTCTGCTCCTTTTTCCCCCTCATGCTACTTTACAGGAAATTCTGATTATTCCCTATCATTTGGGACAGGAACTGTTTCAAAATACCAGTTTCCAATGGAACAGATCTCGATTCAGTGGGGAGACAGAGATAAATTAAGGAGTGGGTTCACAGAGGAAGAAATAAGAAAAATCTTAGAGATTTTTATCCTATCCACATTCCAATGCAAGTATTTGCTGCTGAGATCCTTAAAAGGCTCCTCTCACTCACAGAAATCTCAGAATCCCTCCCAGTCCCCAGGTAGTGGTGGCTCCTTTCTTCTTTAGCAGGAACTTCTCCTCTGTTTTCATCCTTCAGCCTAAGAAAGGTTTCCCTAAACCCTGGGAGCTGAATTGTCCTTCAGTGGTCCAGAGGAAAACAGACCTAAAACCACAAACCTACAGCAGCCAAAAATTGTGTACAAGAAATTGCATGGGATTCTTCTTAATGAGGGACACAAATTCCCAACCCTGACTGAGTTCCAGGAGCGAGACTGTGGGGTCTCCACACTTCCAATCGGGAACACATCCCATTCCTGGAGATATCCAACCCCTCTGATGGGCAGCTGCAGGTGAATGCCCTCATTCCTCTTTTTTAGGCATTTCTAGGCTGGAAAAATTCCTTGCAGGAATGTAATTATTCAGCAAAACAAGTTTTCCCTGGTTTTCTTTATGCCCCTTCCCCGCTCTCCTTTGCTCCTCTACGTTCTGTCAGCAGCAGAAGCGTTTCCGACACCATTTTTCCAGCTTATGTTATGCTTTATAAAAGGAGGAATTACCAAACATCCTCAAGAACAGCCCCCAGGGAATGTTCTCTGTATGCTCTCATTAGAGCTCCAAGTTTTATTTTCATTTTGGTTGGAAGTATTTTTTCAGTTAAAAAGCACCTGCCCAATGGATCAAACAGGGCTTGGAACCATCCAGAGCTTCCCATTTTTCACGGACACAAAGAGAAAGACAAAGGAGAGAAGGAAGATGGAATAAAGAAAGGAGAAAACACACAGAGAAACCAGGATTACCAAATTTAATCAAGTCAAAGGCCCAGAAGAAGCCAGAAGATCAGATTTATTCATCCCTTCAGCCACAAATCAGGGCCACAGGTGCGACACGAATGACAGCAGCACAATAAAGAGCATTTTGCTGCTGTGTATTTTTAAGACACCCCACCTGCACGGCTGAAATTTCCAAGTAGGAACTTCATTACGTGCAGATATTTCCCTGGCAGCTCTGGCAGATAACAAGCACAGCACACTTTTATCCTGTTTTCAGGCACTGAGCTCCTGTGGGGAACAACACGAGGAGCTTCAGGGGATTTAGGCTGGCCCAGGGTGGGGTGGACAGGTGGGAAATTCACATCCAGATTTTTTCATAATCATAAAAATGCAGCAGTTGCAGCCTGGGACCGTGCTCTGATCACGAGGATCTCCATTATCTGAGGGATCTCTTTCTTATCTCAGTTGTCCCTGTGCTGTTTTTCATGGGCAGAGCAACGCTCTGAGAATTCATGAAACATATTTTGACCATGGGGACAAGTTTGCTTCCCACGGGGCAGATCAGGGAGGTTCTATTTCCAAAAACCCTAAACTGGAACGTGCTCTGACCCTGCAATGTCAGTGTGGTGCGGGATGAACCTGCTCAAGCACAAGGGACTGGAAAGAGGCACAGGGACATTCCTGACCACAGAGATAACATAAAGAAATCAGTCCCCAGTGTAGACCCTGGATAACGGCACAGTTTCACATGGGCAGATCTGAGGACTGAATTCCTGGACACCCAAAATTCTCAGCCTGAGATGGCACAGGAAGATTGCAGGGCTCCTGTGGGATAATCCACACCTCACACCTGCTCCCTACCCATCGATTTATATTCTACTGCAAGAACTCCTAATGGCTTCTGAAACACCAGCTACCCAGATTTTGTTCCTTTTTGAAGGCCCTGCAATAATTCCCATGCTATTTGCGCTATTTCCTAGGACAGAGAGAATTCCTAATGATAGGCAAGGTTTGTTGAAGGCAGCAGCTCATTTAGGCCTGGCTCCCCTTAACAAACCAAGGCTCTTCATCTGTCCTTTTAAGTTATCCTCAAAAGGCTTTATTTCAACAGTGCAGATGAAGACAGAGTCTTTTTAAGTAACTGCTTTATCCTCTTTGGGAGGCAATTAAAGAGTGCAAGAAATTACCACCTTCTGTTTCTATTCTTGTCAGGCCTGGATAATTGGTTTGTTTTAAGGGAGGGAAAACCGGTCAGACATTGCCAACTTCAACACGTTGAGCTGCTTGGAGATGAGCAGGGCAACAGCAGCTCTGCCAAAGCAAAGGACATTTGGGAGAGGTGCCCTGAATTTCCCTGCAGGCAGGTGAACTCTGTCAGCTCTGGGATCATCTGGATCTTCAGAAAAGCATGGAATTCCCTCATCAATGTCCCGCCATCCTCTCCCCATCCTTCCTCTGTCTGGGACATGCACAAAGTTTAGAGCACACTCAGGTAAATTTTTGCATGAGCAGGCCCCAGGTGAGCTCTTCCTGCCCTGCTGTGCTGCTTTCCCTGCCTCCTCTCAGGGCTGGGAAATGCAAAATAAAGCTCTGCAGATCCCTCTGGATCCCAATTCCCAAACTGACTGATTTTCATGTTTCAAATTTAGCCCTGCTGATTGAAGGTTGCTGAGTTTCAGTGAATACACACAGATTAACATACACATATTACAAGGGAAATGGTGCATTACAAATTCCAGGACCCCCTGTTACCCTGCCCAGCCCATTCCAGGAGCAAGGAATGACTTCCCTGTGTCCCAGGCAGCTCTGCAGGCTCTAGCAGCAGCAATTAGAAGCCTGACCCACGTTAGCTGTTTGCCAATAATGCAAGTCCTTTAGCTGCTGCTCTTTAGCTACAGGCTGGGAATCAGCTTCTGGAAAGACAAATCCATACAATCACTGAAATTGATCAAGAGTGGATGAGGGAATGACAGAAAGTTTCTGGGCTGGATGTATCCACAGTGCACACGCCTCAACTAGAAAGGTTTGAAATTCAATTACAGAAACTAAAATAAATGACCGTAATGTTTTCTATTATCAGATACATACAAATCATCTTCCCTTCTTCCCCCTGCCCCAATAAAACAAATTTCAATTACTTTTTCTTTATCAATAAGCTTGACCTTCTATCAAAGTCCTTTGGCAGTGCAGAACTTTGGAAGTTAAATCATAGATCAGAGCTAGGGCAACATAGCAGAGGATCTGCAGCTTCCTAGTGCAGCATCTTGGTTTAAAAAACAAGAATCAAGTGCTTAAAATACAGCTCGAGCAACTGGAGGAAAAACTGAGCGTGGCACGTGCTATGGAAGGCCAAAATCTTGGAAAATTAATGGGTATATACAGAATTCCTTGTGTTTATTCAGTCTTTGTGTGAGACTGCAAAACTGCAGAGTGTCCAGAAGAAATCCCCATCTTTGCCAGTCAGCTAAAAATTTGTGGATGTGATTCCCCCTTGGAATCTGCAGCTCTCAAAAAGGAAAAATATTTATCAGATGGCTGAAGCCAAAGTTAAAACATGACCTTGATGGAGTTAATTGCCCTTGGTACAAGTGCTTGGGGCAGATATTTGAGCTGGTTTTAGGGCTGGTGTTGAGCTGGTCCTACAAACCCCCTCATACTCAAATCAAAGAGCTGCATTTACACTTCTCAATAATCTACAGCCAGAAATAGCAGAGCTAAAAATAAGATTTTTCCTCTGCCATTCATCCCAAACCCTCTGAAATTAGTTGGTTGCTGTGTCTGAACCTTATGAGGGGGATTTTCTGAGGGTTCTGCAGGTTTACATCACATTCCTCTCACCTTGGAGCAGCGAAGGAGTGAGTAAGGGCTGTGATGTGCAGCCAGCACAATGCTGCTACTCCAAATCCTCAGGATATGTGTGCATACAGCAGGAAAAGCTCTTTCCCTGACACAGAAACTGCCCAGAATGCATTTCTGAGGCATTCTCGGCAAACTTTCCATTTCTGAGGCAGCTTCTGAGATCTGGATCCTTTTGCTGTTTTTTGAAGAACAAAACTGACACCTGAACTTTTCATGGGAGGAGTGATTCGGGAACGCTTTAGCCCAGGTGTGAGAGAAGTGGTCTTAGCTTAGGAACCTCCACATTCAAGGCCTCAACTTCACCTCCTTCACTTCTCCTCCAGGATGGCTTTTGATGGCAGGAATCCTCTGATAGCCCAGATTTTTTTTTTTTATTTCAGTGGCATTTTGGATGGAATTAAATATCCACACACAGCAAGATCTATTGACAAAATAAACCTTTTGAAAACATTACAATCGCATCTTGGCTGTCTCAGCTACCCTTAAGCTTATAGATATATAAAATTTGCATTAAAAAAGCCTGAGCCTTTTCCTCCCTCTGCCTCCTTTAACATGATGTGATCTGGGCTCTGGTTTTACATCACCACAAAATATAATAATAAAAGAAGGGAATTTTAGTTGTCACAGGAGCAGAGAAGAAAACAAAAAACAAACGGGGGTTGCCAAGGTTACTGACACTCCTGGCTGAGGAGATGAATGGAATTGGTAGGGAGGAGACAGGTAGAGAGAGACACTCAACTCCATTTTTACAGTCCTCCTATCTCAGGTGGGACCAGTCTTTATAATTTTATATTTTTTTCCTTTCCCCTGGGAAATTTTAACCAATTTGTATCCAGCAGAATTCTTCATGTGCTCCCTTGAAACTGTGAGGCTCCAGCAACCCAGGTGGAATTGCCCCAGCCTTGAAGTGTTGATCTGCTAAAGCTCCCATAAACCACCTTATACTCAAATCAAAGAGCTGCATTTACACTGTCTCGGTAATCTGCAGCCAGAAATAGCAGAGCTAAAAATAAGATTTTTCCTCTGCCATTCATCCCAACCCCTCAGAAATCAATTGGTTGCTGTGCCTGAACCTTATGAGGGTGATTTTCTTAACTACGTCTCTACTGCAAGCAGTCTCAGACATAGAGCAGCTGTTTCAGAACAGGAAGGTGAAAGTTTCCCTGTCATGGTTTTGATCTAAACCTGTCTTGGAATATCCAATCAAAACTGGAATCAGCTTTCTGATCCACTGGTAAATTTAATGACATTTCCCTTTTAACAAGTGGTGAAATTCCTGAGGGGTTTCCAGCTGCTTCCTGGTACAGCAGATTATCAGGAGAGGGATCAGAATAGGGGCTACAAGAGCACCCAGAGATGAAGGAGCTCAGCGGGGTTTGCTGCACAGTCTCTGTCTGCACATCCTCACAGGGTCACAGCTCTGCTGAGTCAATATTTTTGGTATTGCCAGCGGATTGGAGAATCATGGAATCATTTGGGTTGGAAGGAACTTTAAATCCCATCCAGCTCCACCCCCGCCACGGGCAGGGACACCTTCCACTATCCCAGGTTGCTGCAACCTGGCCTTGGACACTTCCAGGGATGGAGCAGCCCCAGCAGATGATGCAGAAGGTGATGGACAGAGGGAATGGAGACAGCCCTGGACATGTGGGTGAGCCCGGACCTCAGCCAGAGAAGGCTCTCCAAGCTGGACAGGGAATTCTGAGCCACCTTTCCCATTCAAGGACTCTTTCATTGCCCATGTCCTCAATTCAGTGGCCCCTGCAGGGACAGGAAGCTGTGACAGAATGAAGAGCATGTACCTCGATCCATCATTAATTCCAGGAACAGTTAATGCCACCTCTCAAAAGAATAAAGATTAGGATCACTGAGCTGAGTTTTTCAGGCTGTTCTCTCCAGACTCTCCTTTGTTACCAAAGGATTATTACTCTCAGAACCAAACAAACTCCAAGTGCTTCCTATGGAGAGCTTTAGATCCAAAGATCTAAAACTTTCGACTAAAACCAGGCTCAGAGTTGCCTGGGCTCTGTGCAAGGACTGTGCATTGGAACAGGTTAAAAGGCAGAGCCCAGCAGTGTGGGGAACGGGGAATTTTTGCCCGTTAATCCTATCCGTGTCCCCCGCTGCTAGGCATTTCACTGGCACAGGCTGAGCCCTGAGCAGAGGTGGCTGGACAGGGAGGGAGTCAGCTCTGAAAAGAGCCGAATTTAACGTGCCAAACACATCAAGGATCCCCCAGTTTCAGACCCTGTCACAATCCCAAAGCTTTCCAAGCTCAAATCCCACCGATCCTTTACTGGTGTAACAGATTTCATGAGATGGGGCTGAGTTATGAACAGCAAATACCAGCTTGTGTTTGACTTTCCTCCATCACACGCCTAAGAAGTCACTTCTTACTTCAAATTTGTTTTTTTCAAAGCAAAATTCCCATTAAAAACCTGCAGCCTGCTTGGCAAAAATCCTCGAAGCAGATTTTATTGTAGGCTGCTCCTAAAGTGAAGACAAATCACCCATTGCTCTGGAATCTCGCTTCTAAATAAAAAAGGAGCCTCTCTGGGAAGGAGCACACCTTGAGAATAGGAAAATAAAGCATTTTTGAGAACTTCAGGCTTTAATTATTAACCTCATACATCATGACCTCTGGAAATTAATTAAATTTTACAACAACAGGAAGTTCATTTGAGGGAATGATCTAACAAACTACGGTGTTGTGAACACTGCAATTCCTCAAGATTTTGAAGGAAGAAGGGCTGATCCATGGAGGAAAAGATAGAACTGTCCTTTGGAAAAGCTCCTTGGGAGGAAGGAACGAGATAAAGCCCTGCTAAGGGCTTGGCTCCAGATATCAGCACTTTCAGAAAAGTAGATTTTCAATAAAATTATAAAAATACATCACCCTGTAAATAACATCTATCATCACAGGCTTCTCACTCTGCACAGGGGGAATTGAGAGGCACAGATTTCCAGCTTGGATCCCTTCTGATGCTCTCCCAGTGGATGTGGCAGACCTTGGTGTCTTAAACCAAGAGGTCCCCAGATGCCTTTCCAGCATTTTACCGGACACAGACCACGAGGTGCCATCTCCCAGAGGGGAACAAAATGAATTTATCACCTGATTTCAGCAAATGTTGTTCTTAACTGAGCCTTTCCCACCCCCAGCACGCAATAAAGTCTTTTCCAGCCTGGTTTTCCATGGCAGCACTCACATTCAACCAGGAAATTTTCTGTTCTGCACTACCTGTGCTTGCTTTACTTACTGAGACCTAACTCCATGTGGTTTTTGTGAGCAATAAAAAGATTCCTCCCTGTCAGACCCTTCTCTTTCTAATTTGGGTGGACATCAGCATCACCACCAAACCAGCAAAACTACAAAAAACTACAGATTTGTCTAATTTAAATCATCTTAAAAGAACATGAACTGGGATCAAAGTCAGAATCCTAAATAGTATTTTATAAGTAAAGTCAAGCTGTTCAAGAATTGATTTTACTTAATTAGATGGAGGATATATTTCAAATTATTCTTTTAGGGGGTTTTGAGCAGTTTGGATGCCAGTGTCTGTTTCCAATCAAGTTGGTAGACAGGAGAAATGCGATTTCCATAAAATTCTGGAATGTAACCCAGCAAAAGGTGTTATAAACAGGTTTTACATGGGAGAAGAAAAGCTGGAATGACAAGTTAGAACTCAGCAGCTTTGCTTAGCCCTGCAGCCAGTGGGGACAATGATCTTTAAACTCACCCATGGACAAAAGAAGGCAGCAGTGGTTTCACCAGGAATTGGGCTACAACAGAACCTCTCTGAGAGCCCTTGAAACACAAATTATTGAAAAAACATCACCACAGGATCTGTGTTTGTCCCTTGGGTGCCTGACTCACCTCATATTCTCCAGTTTAAGCAAATCTCCATGTGGTCAAGTTGGAATTTATTATTTCATTAATTTTAAACAGAGATCTATCAAAACCGGAAAAAAAAAGTTATTTTTAGAGGAAAAAATTCCATTCCATAGCTGCGGAAAATTCTTTATTTTCTCAGCCAGCAGCAGAACCAGGATTTGTGGGGTGTTATTGACACGCTGCAGGTCCCACCCCGACCCCTACACGTGCTCCATGCCCCACTGGATCACGTGCAGAGCCATCCCATCCCTGCCTCAGCCCCGAGGAAAAAACGCACCTGGCTGAAGCCAAGGGACGGCGCTCCCTGTCCGTGTGAGCCAAGGGATAAACGGGACGTGACAGCTTTGGGCAGAGCCCTCCTCGAACCACTGTCCAACAAGCGAGGCCCTTTTACACGGTGAGAGTGCTCTTGGGAGGAAGCCTTGGAATTTGGGCCGTTTTGGGGCTGTCTGGAGGATGTCTCCAACAAAACTTTCCAATAAATAGGAACTCTTTCATCCCGTATCCAATGCTTGACCTATGTCTCTACTTTTGAAGAATTTTTGCTTTTCCAGGATCACCTCAATGTTATTTTCCCTTCTATGGCGGAACCGTTAAGAGAATCGTACCCTTGGCTCACGCCATCCAAGTTCATATTCCAGGTGAGCTTTCCCATCTTTCCTGCTGGACTTATTTTGGGACACTTTCAGACCTTTTTGCTGGCGTCAGAGTGTGAAGGAGCAGCATAAATGCTGATTACAGAGGACGAAGTGTTGCAAAAAAGAAAAAAATCACAATTTCCTCACGGAATTGAGGAATCTAAAGCAGCCACAGCAAACCTGGGCACCTCCTCCCCATTCCGTGGTTTTCTTTTGGGCACCGCAGTCTTTTCTCAAGGCTTGTGGCTGTTTGTTTTCTCCACTTTTCCTGTTTTAAAAGTCCTTTTAGTGCCTTTGATGCTAAAAAAGATAAGAAATCCAAGGATCTGCTGGGTGCTACCAGTATTTGCTCCCCGAGGTTAAGGAATACTGGGGACTGATGAAGACCAAGCTCTGGAATAAAGGGAATGAGGGAAATTTAGCTTTGCCTTGTGACTCGCTCTGATCTGAAATTCCCCATCTCCAAGCCACAGTTCAGCATCCAGCTCTTGGTTTCCTCTGACTCAGCTGCCTGGGAGCAGGAACACTTGAAATTTTATGCCTTTTTTATGCCAAGTGTCACTGGAGGAGAGCATTGTCCAACAGCAAGACGAAGCACCACCATTATTTTTCCCATTTCCAGCAGTCTCTCCCAGTGCCGTTCCTGCAATTCCTCTCTCAGTGTGGTGCTGAATGGCAGAGCACACGAGGATCTTGAGCTTTGGGCACCTCTTTTCATTCCTCTATCCTAATGTGTGCTCATTTCTGGAAAAACTCATTTTTTTTCCTGTTTAACTCGCGTATTAATCTCCATTGAACCCTCCAAAAATGAATTTCAATCTTCACAGTAAAAAAAAAAAAAAAAAAAAAAAGAAAAAAAATTT
>VZTE01006374.1:201274-243571 GCA_013397775.1 Eulacestoma nigropectus | reverse complement strand
AAGGAGAATAGTTTTTGATTCACACCCTCCTTGATTTTCATCAATCAACCTTTGCTGCTCAAGTACTGTTTAATCAAAAAAAGAAAAAAAATCCCAGATGGCTCCTAAGATTTATCATTGGAATGGAAAACGCTGCATCTCAGCTCCCACATAGAGTTGCTCCTGAGAGCAACTTAACTAATCAAAAATATAGAAAAAGAAATAAAACCCCCACTGAAACAGGAAAAACCCCAGCCTTGCCTCCTACACTTGTGTGTGACAGACTATGGAATATTTCTATTTAGCTGGATGGGTTTTATAGTGACATCAGTGTGTCCAGCACCACCAAATGCTCCTCCCAGTTAAACGTGGGCTCACATGTTGCTATAAAAATTTCAGGAACTGCAAATTCAAGGCCTTTCCCAAAGCTCAGTGGAGTCTTGGAGCACATCCCTTCTCCAGGTCCGTGGGGTTGAGTCATTACAATTTATTAGAAATCCAATCTGGCAGCTTTAATGGTGCCCGGGGGATTTGGGCACTCAGCTGCCATTACATCTCAATTTAACTCAGTTATCTGAGATCTTGCTGAAAATTGTGGCATAAACAAGGTCCAGGGTGAGTTAAAGCACAACAGGAAACCCAAATAGAGAATAAATTAATGCCCAGATAAGTAATTTATATGGCATATAGTGCCAGGACAAGGGGGGATGGCTTCCCACCATTCCCACCATTCTGGTCCCTGCCAGAGGGCAGGGATGGATGGGATACTGGGAAGGAATTCCTGGCTGTGAGGGTGGGGAGGGGCTGGGATGGAATTCCCAGAGGAGCTGTGGCTGCCCCTGGATCCCTGGAAATGCCCAAGGCCAGGTTGGAGCAGCCTGGGACAGTGGGAGGTGTCCCTGCTCATGGCAGGGGTGGGATGAAATGATCTTTAATGTCCCTTCAGACCCAAACCCTTCCATGATTTCATGATTTTATTCATGGTATTGGAACAACTGGGATCATTTTCATCCCCTCATCTCCTGCAGAACACGTTGGTGAGGCAGCAGAACCTGTCTTTAGCCACAGATATGCTTTTGAAAAGTCCCTTTGTTCATATTTTCCTTGAAGTTTACCACTGAGAATTTCAATTTAAAAATGAAAACCATCTTAAATTGACAGAAGATGCAGCACTGAGAGAATTAGAATGAAAAAAATCCAATAATCCTGCAGCTCCAAATGCTGCATAATAAATAAATGGTGTCCATATGCCACAGGATTATGCCCAGGTCAGGATATTTTCTGCAGGGGTTGCAAGTGCTAATGGCAAACAGCCTTTGGGAGCCCCTGAATTTCATCCCAGGACTGGCTGAAGATTCCAAAGGCCCATCCAAGCACTCACAGATGGACACACACACACAAATGCTCCTCCTGGGGGCAACTCTGATGGCCAAAAACCATAAAACAGAAGCAGAATTTTTGCCTCTCTGAGTTAAAAACAAGGAAAAAGAGCCAGCAAGAGGCCTTAAATCCATCCTGGAAGTAAGAATTCATGAAACATGATGTCTCCACACTTTAAAATAAATGCAAATTAATGTTAACATTCAATACCTGCCATTAAATCAGAACAAAAACATTTTCCTACCTGCATTTATTTATCATTTTCTGCACCTCATCTGCAAACCCCCTTCCAATGGGAGATTTGTCCTCTGACTGTGTCCCTGGTGAAATCTTGTGCCCACTTGTCCTTACAGCACTGTCAAAATGTTGGGAATTCCCGTATTCCTTAACCCCCAGTGAAGTAAAGGTTGAAAGTTGAAATAAAGTTAATTTTTATTCCAATTCCTGGACCCTGAATGAGGGAATTTAACCCAAAAATCCTGTTTGGGGAAGGGAACAGGGCACCAACTGCTCTGCCTGAGGTTCCTCTGCTTCCCAAAAGCTTCTTTTTTCCCCCTAAGCTGCAAATGTTGTTTTATTGCTGGACTTTCCATGGAAATATTATAATATCCATGGGAAACAATATCTGACTCAGCAATCTGAATCCATTTTATTCAGTTAATCTGAATAAAATATTGCAGGTTTGGGCTTAGAAAGGTAATAATTCACCAAGTTTTATGCGTTCCTTACTAAGCTCTAAAGCTGCTCTTTTTTTAATAAATAACAATTCCCAAGGACTGACCTCTCAGTCATTTTTTGCCCAGCTAACTCTGAAATAACTTTCTGACATCTCCTGAAAATGAGAATTATTAAGGCTGGTAAGAGAAGAGCTCATTGCAGCTCGCAGCTTCCCCCATCCTGCCTCTAACAGCATGGAAAACCCCAGTAATTAGGAGAAAATCAGGATAAGGCATGGAAAAAAAGGACTTTTTCTGCTCCAGCTGAGCGACCGCAGCTAATTGCTGTGCCAGGGACCTCCTGAGCCACCAGTGGCCACTCAGCTGTGCCTGGAGTAGCCAGGGCCAGTAGTCCCTGCCCCTCTGGGGCTGTTTGGTGCTGCTGGCCCAGCTCAGGACCTGCACAGCCCCAGGGTTTGGGTATTTCAGAGCCATAGGGATGGAAATAACCCCAAACTCCAGGGTTCCTCAGTGATCCAAATCCCGACCCTCTGACTTCTCCTCTGATTTTTCCATCCTAGTCCATGAGTTTTGCCTCTAGAATTCACCATCTCTTTGCCATTAATGCCGCACATTCTTCTCACAAGGGAAGACAATCTCCCATCCACTTTAATGCTATAAACATCTCTCATCTTTGATTTTTGTGACTTTTTCCCCCTTCCACACCATTTCCTATCATGATTCCTTCCATACACAGAAATCAATCCACCTTAAACGACACAGCATTGTCCAAAAAGAGACATTTTGCCTCCCACTTTATCATTAAAGAGCTCCTTGTTTCTCGGATTTACTTATGGTATTAAACCCCTCTTTGTTTTCATTAGCACTAATTAAATTATTTATGGCATTCCATTACAATAAGAGCTGTTCTGAATTTTTTTTTCTTCTGTTTAACAGTTCTTTAAATAACTTTTATCAGCTGTGCCCTGCTTTTAAAGACATGTATCAAGCATCAACCTCCAAGGAAAATTCCCTTGCTTTCCCAGGCTGTTTGCTTGTAGTGATGAGGTCAAACTGACCATTCCTCACAGCTCTGAATCTGAGCTCAGCTCGTGCCTCTCAAAGCCCTGCCCTGCCCTGGAGAGGTTTTTTGCTTGGGTATCACTCAGATAATCCCACAGCTTTAATCTTGGGGGTCAGGAGTCCTCAAGTTATCTTCCACAGTAGGGAATAAATTTAGGATGAAAATTTACCTGTATTTAGCTTGATGGGGACAAGTTTTTCCAGGGAGAAGACACACAAGGTCCTGGTGGCTGAGGGACACACACAAATCCCAGGGTTGAGACTCAGTCTCCTCCTCCCTGACCCCCAGGTTTGATCAATACTTCAGTCCTTGACCATAACTCCTGAGCAGACATTTTCACAGAGATTTACCTCCAATTGACCCAGGGGTTTATCCAGGGACAGGGGGTTTGTGTCACTCACTCCATTAATGTGCAACTCACTGAAGGCATCCCCAGGTCAGCCTGGGAAATCAGCCCCCCCATTCCCAATATTTTATCTAATTCCTGCCGTATCTTCCCACTTGGAGAGGGGTGGCCACCCCTTAATTGTCCCCAGCAGGTCACCACTGGTGCTTGAGGTGGAAGAAGAAGAAGCAGCACTTCTGTAACTCCCAGGTGATTCCCAGCCTGCCTTGTCCATGGACAGTCCTAAGGAAGTCGCTCCCCAAAACAATCATTCGCTGCTGACAATTCACTCAGCTTCAAGGTAAAATTCCTCATTCAGAACCGAGGATGGGGCAGCTCCAACTTGATAACGGGTTGGGGCAGCCTGAAAAAAATACGGGATGAAATCCATGATCAAAACAAGAGAAGGATATTTTTAGCTTTTCACAAACCTGGGATACGGAGTAAATCCAGTGAAATTCTCTTTCCTCTCCCCAAAGAGGCACCCCAGTGGCAGCAGCCACTTCAGATATTTTCCAAAAAAAAGTAAAATCCTCTGTTTTGTCTCCTTCCTTGTGTGCTGAGCCTGGTGTGTCCCAGAAAATCCTCACAGATTTGCATGTGCCCAGATCAGAGCTCTAAAAGCCCATCTCATTAAGCAATGCGAAATAAAGGATTCCATTATCAGCACCACGTTCCAGGAGCAGAAAGGAATGCAGAGGAGAACCACGAACCCTGAAGTGTTTAGATTATTGGTGGTGATTACTTGAGAGGGAAAATGACTGAAGCAAGACACGATAATCACCTTTAAATATGAAAAAGATTTCTGCAAGGAGAAAGAGAATTTATTCTCTAGCACAGGTTAATATTGAATTTATGGAGATGTAAATGAGGCACTGGGAAAAAACTTTTAATTGCTCTGACACTGGCACTGGAATAGCCCTTGGATGAAATGCTGGGGAGACAGTGAACACACACATCCATGAGAAATGTCAGGAATAGCACGTGTATACCACTGACCTCAGGACCAGGGGGTGGCTGAGCGATTTTCCACATCCCAGAACTTCTGTCCTCCATGGTTTGGAACAAGATCTGCACAATTTCCCTCCGGAGGAACTCCAGGGGTTGTTCTCCACAGGAAATTCCCTTTGGAGTGAGGGAGGTGGATGCCCAAGACAAGCAGGGAAGGGAGCAGCTCGAAGAAGGATTTTGTGGAGAGAAGATTTTGGTTCCTGCTGCCCTCGGAGCCTTTCCCAAGCTCCATTAACAACCTGAGCTATGGTTATTATAATCCTGGATTTCCCCCCACATGCTCCGTGACCATGGAATGATGCTGCTGAACAGCCAGGCTTGTGACACATTGAGACAATGACCATCCAGTGGCATTAGGGCAGAGTTTGGGATGCTTGCGTTCTTCATTCCCTAACTGTTGTACTGCCACGGGTCACTGCAGTGCTGACACTTCCACTTGCTTTGGGAAGTGCTGAACACCTGCCCATAGTATGGATACAGCTAATTTTACATATTAATACCTAAAGATAATCCAGGAATTATTCCAGTTATCTGAGCACAATATTTCACCTATTTTCATCTGACTGTGAGGAAATTCCCACTGCCAAAAACTTGAGAGAATTCCCCAAAATAAATTATTAACGTGGCAATGTGATCAATTGATCAACTGGGGATTCTCTTTTACAGCAGAGCACACCTGCCCATCACACACTCAATAAATATGACACCAGGAAGCACAGAAAGAGGCAAGATCCTTTGAGCTTCTGCAGGGGGGTTTATGTGCAAGAAAATCCAGTGACTTCCTTCAACTTCCAGGGTTTCCAAAGCAAAGCTGGAAAAATACAATTTTTATTGATTGGAATCTTCCCCCAGCAGGCAGATGAAACCCCAGCAATGCCTGAGGTTTGTAACCCAGCTGGCTGAGTCAGGGACTGGAAAAAGCAGAGGATTTCATGCCCTACAGAGGAACACGGTATTCCCTCAGGATCCATCCTCCCTGCTCCAACCAGGAATTCTCCAGGAATGCCACCTGCAGTTACATCTCCACACACACACACACGCACACACACACACACACACACGTTCCCTGGGAGCAGAGGAAAATCAGAGGAACTCAACAATTCCTGCATTATTTCATGGGTGGCGTGGCCGGAATCCACGGGAGCGGGAAGCAGCACAGGATAACTCACCCTGGAATGTTCCTCCCCCAACCCAGTTCTCCCCCGGCACCACAAAACACGGCCCAGGAGCATTCCCTGGCATTATCAAATAAACACTGGGGGAGGGCTGGATGTGTCAGGATGCAGAAGCCTGGAAAATCCACGGCTCTCCTGAGACAGCATCCGGAGCTGAGCCTCCCAATCTATTTAGGACTTTCTTTTGAACCTCGGTGAGTTTTTTGAGCCTTATCTGATGAGCATAATGATATTAAAGTGTTTTTCATTACCCATAAAAAATGAACAAAAAGGATGAAGCTGCTCCAGACGGAGGCTGTTTGAAAGGAATCAATAGTCTGAATCTCTCAGTAGATCCTGCTCGGAAAAAAAAAGCATTTGCTTGAAAATAAAAGGAATTATTTGGATGTGAGAAGTGAGTTTCACCAAAAGTACCTTTGAGAAAAATAAAAATCCTAGGAAGATTTAAGAAACAAATGGAGAAAATACTCACATAAATAGTCAGTTATAGGTGTATTCATGGATATTCATGTTTGTATGTGTGCAACAAAAATCTCTGCGTTGAGAGGCACAAAACCCCCAAATTCACCAACCTGGAGGAGGTTTGGAGTCAAACAGGTTTTAGGTGGAACTCATGGAAATCTGGTGGAGTTAAAACAGGGCACAAAAAGATACACTGAGCCTGAGGCACAAGGCAAACCAAAGAACTGCTCTGTACCTGAAAACCTCAAAAAAAGAGAAAATCTTTAACATTTTGGAGCTCTCTGTTCATTTTGCTGCCAGGCAAACCCGTGATCCTAGAGGGGTATATCTCAGGCAGGAACAAGATCCGCGAGCAGAACTAACTGTGAATTTTCCAGTCTTTTTTTTTGTTGTTGTTCAAAATACGTTGATTTGTTGGAGCTGCAGCTTTTCATGGGAATGTCTCCATTTCAAGGAACACTGGTCATGAAAATTTGTTCGCACCTGAAAAATTCTGGGCAAAACGTGACAGGGAATGTTTGTAATAACAACTCCTTGTTTAGAGAATTGTGGATTCCACATCCCTGGCAGTGCCCAAGGCCAGGCTGGATGGGGTTTGAGAAACCTGGGACAGCAGAAGGTGTCCCTGCCCATGGCAGGGGTAGCACTGGATGGTTTTTGAGGTCCCTTCCAACCCAAACCATTCTGGAATTCTGTGATGCTTCTCAGACCATTTCCTCTATAAAGAAATCAGGCTCTAAACTCTGCTCCTGTCTATTTCCCAACTTTGGGCTTCAAGAATGGGTTGGGAATCCTGGGAACCTTCTGGTCTCAGCTTTCCTGAAATAAATGTTTCTCTTTGCTTACTGCAGGACTGGAATGAATTAATTTCATTTTGATTCAGTGCGGAGAATAACTGTTTTTCCTGAAGAAAACAAGCAATTATTTCTCATCATAATCAGAGGTGTCACCTTCATTGAGACACCGGCCACACTCTGTATCCATTGGGGTGTGGAAATAGGGACAAGCCAAGAGGCAATTAGGGAAAAAATGAAACCATGGCAAACTTGTGTGACTTGTAAAGGGTCTGTGCTGCTCCAGCTCCCACTTTAAAACTATTGAGCATCTCCTCTTTGAAATACACCCTGTTACCCACTGAATAATTCATATGCCTCCTTTAATGAAGAATTTGTCCACGTTAATTGAAGATATCCAGATCTGAACACAGAGAGGATTAATCCTCTCGTGGCATAAATAAAGCCAAGCCCTTCCAAGCCGACTGAGCCAATTTACAGCAGCTCAGGATCAACCCTGGCCGCCCTGAAGGCTTAATTAACTCCGGGTACCTTGGCTATCAGGGAATGCTCTCCCAAGGATCCGTGTTGGAGCTGTTATCACCTGTGGGATGTGGTGCTCGTGCTGCTTAGAGCTGCAGGAACAGGATTTTATTCTATTTATATCCCTGGTGTGGCCTCCCAGACATAGAATGAGCTTTCCTTGGGAGGAGCAGCAAGAATTATTGTATTTATGTGTTCCGTTTAATAAACAAGCACAACAAAATAAATAAAAACCACTCAGGAGCCAGCCCAACCATGGGCAGTCCTCCCAGCTGAAGCCCTTCTGGGGAAAATAATTCCAGCCTCAAGTTTGCAAACCCAGCTCAAAAATAGAAAAGAAAAAAGGGTCTTTGCTTCCACACTATTGGAAGCATCCAAAATGAGTAATTTTGCAGCTGAGAGTGGGGGAAAAAAGCAACAGTAAATGCAATTATGGCACATTTTTTATCCAGGGTTAGGGGATGGGGTTGGAGGAGATAATTATCAATTTTTAGTTACCGATACAACTTATTGAAAAGTTCATCAAGGCCTTTTTTCAGACCCTGGGTGTCCCACCCAGTGTCACAGTCTGGTTACAGCTCTGGAAAGAGCTCTGGAACATCTGCCCTGTTTTGAAAGGGTTTTAATCTTTACAGCTCCCAACTCTGGTTTATTCTGGAATATTGTCTCACAACAGAGGAAAAAGCCCCCTGTCCTTGCCAGGCTGGCATATTACATTATAGATGTTCATCCTCAGCTACTGGAGACAGATTTATAAACTAAACAAGTACAACAACCTCCGAAGCACTGCTTGTGTCTGAAGAGTCTCAGATCAAGCAGCTGAGTAATTCCTATGGATAAAACCCCAAAGTTATCCCATGGGAACACTCCAGAACCAGCCCCAAATTCTTTTCCGACTGATGTAAACCAACCCATGTGCAAACATCTTCCCAAGTGATTAAATTACTTGATTTGGGAACAAAACCCCTTGGAAATATTCTTTTCCCTCCCCTATTCCTCTCAGCTCTTGATTTTTCTAATTCAGCCACAATTAAGTTGCTCCAGACAGCAAGCAGTGGCACTTTCCCACTCCCAGAGCTGGGATATTTTGTTAGGCTGGGGATGGGTTTGGTACAAAGAGCAGCTCAAACTACTTTTATTCCTGTCTCTGTAATTTTTTTTCCCCTTGCAGGAACGCACCAGCCTCAGTTTGTTGCCTGTTTGCTCCCGTGTCTCACATGCATTTTCTGCTTCCTTAGTCACTTCAATTTGCTTGTTCCTCGCACAAAAATTCCATAGCAACCTGTATTTAAGGAACTCTTTCTCCTCCTGCAATTTTAGCGTAAACAGGCATTAAAACAAAAAGTTTAAAATTACAATTAGCTGATGAGCAAACAGCTCAAAACCGAACAAAGTTAGTTTTCCCCAGTTGCTTTTCCAGTATTAAAAACAGTCTTTTATGAATCCCTGTTACAGACTTTGATTGTTAATAAGCAATTTTCCAAGGGGAAAAGATGTTTCCTCCAGAGAATTTAAATCTGAATATTATTGCTGTGGGTGCCTGGGGAAATCTGGAGATTTCTGAACTCCCACATTGAAAATGGGCTCAATTCTGCCCAAAGCTGCCCTGACAGCCCTCCCCTGACCCTTGGGATGTGCAAAAATCCTTGGATTTGTAGTGATTTGATCCAAGTGTCTCTTCCTGCACCCAGTGCCAGTGGGAATACAGGGATGTAAAGGTGCAGGAGTGCAAGAAGTTATAAATGCAGGCTGTCCCGGCAGTTCCTCTGGAACTGGGGCAGCTGAAGAGGTTTCTCCCCTATAAAAGCCATTTAAACTCAAGCTGGGCTGTCCCACCCTGCTCAAGGGCTGGCTGGGGGAGTTTCTCTGTTAATGAACTTGAAATTAAAACCACAGCCTGCACCTGTGTGTAACACCCCGACTGGAAATGACCACACATCTGGCCCTTTGATATGCATGACTCAGTCAAATATTGATAAGCATGACTCAGTAAGTATTGATAAGCACAGGCACACTGGAATAAATCCATCCCTGCCCTGCTCTTGCTGACAAAGGGAAGGCTGAGCTCAGCCGAAGCTGCCTGGGAGCTGCTTTGCAGGGCTGGCACACATCAAAACCCAAGATTGATGGGTTTCCATTCCTGCTGCAGACTCAGCCATACAGAACCCATTGTTTGGGCAATAACTCTGATGTTTTCTTCCTTCCCATGGCTGCTTCGGGTGCAGTTTGATGTATGAAGTGTTTAAGGCACATCTACATCAAATACAAGGCATTCGTTTTCATTAGGGGGAGATGGATGTAAATCATTCCAGAACTGATTCTGACATCTTTAGTCTTTTAAATAAATATCTGACTCCAGAGATATAAAGAAATAACTCCAGAAATATAAATAAATACGTCACTCCAGAGATATACATAAATATCCAACTCCAGAAATAGAAATACATATCTGACTCTAGAACTCTTCCCACTGTCATGAGCTTCATGTGAAAGAATTTTCTTTCCTTTTTCCCTTCTCTTTCTCTTTTCCTCTCTCTGTTTCCCCGTTTTTTCTTTTCCATGTGGAATTCAAGGTCTCTTGAGAGGCTCTACCCCACAGCCTCATCCAGCCCTTTATATTTATTTATATTTGTTTTTATTTATTTATTTATGAAAATCTCTTGAAATTGGGTAAACTTTGGGAATTTCTGAGCCATTTCCATGAGCATTTTAGGATTTCTCAGGTGTCTAACACTTCCCACCCAATTTAGATCCCTGACCTGGTCCCTGAACCCCTCAGGTGACACTTTCTCCTGCCTTTAGCATGGACTAGGGAAGGGAGATACTGAGAATTCCACAGGAAAAGCCTTTCCCAGCACGCATTAATTTTTATATATTTGGGCTGAAGAGCATCTGATGGATTTTTCTTCCAAAAAAAGTCCTTCCCTTCCCTTTAGTTTGGCCTCATGGCAACTCTGCTTATTTGGAGCCACCCACTCAGAGGTTCCTCTGGACAATATGTAGGACAAGAACGATTCGGAAGAGCCTCTCTCTGTCAGGATTCCCCACACATCTCCCAAGTGTCCACTCAAAACACTCCCTTTGTCTCGTTTATTCCCAGAACTTTGGCAAATCAGGACGAGAACAGACCCACACCTATAAATCTGACTCATTCGATTGAAATTAGATTTAAGATCAGTTTAAGATCCAAATGAAGCCTCTGGAAAGCTGAAATTCATGTCAGTATTGGTCCAGCAGATAGTACAAACCCTGTTTCTGTGATCATCAGTCCCTGCTCGGTAGATGCTCACAGGATGATGGAGTTATTTCAGTTTATTTCAGTTTAATTCAGTTTATTTCAGTCCAGAGGAGCAGCTGACACTAAACCCAGGTATTTTAGGGTAATGAGTGTGGGCACAAGGCCTTCTTTGTGGAGCTGCATCAGCAGAGGGGTAATTGAGAGACAGAATCCTTTTCTCCAAGGAAAGGCCTCCTCAGGTAAACCATTCAGCACAGGGACAAGACAAGGCCAGGAGTGGTTCAAATTCCCCAGATTGATTGGATCTGCTATATTTAGAAAGCTTTTCTGGGTTTATATTGATAGAAGAGAAGAGAATTTGTCCCAGAGTGTCTCAGATACAAGTAATTAGATGATGATCTAACATCTGCCCTCTTCCCCAAAACCCTCACCTGGTTATTTAAAGCCAATAAATGGAATAAAGCACAACCATAATATTTAATTGCTGGGCACTTGTTTATTGTAAATCTGCTTGGATAATAATTTCCTATCCCTCCAGGTGACGTGTTTAGTGGAGTTTCCAAGTTCACATTCTTAGGGCAGAGAGTTCTGCATCCTGCCCTTCCTCCAGGTCATCTTTCACTCCTGAAATGTGGCCACAAATCAGATATTTTGCAAAAAAACCTTCTAATTTTGAAGAGGAGGTTGGCTCTAAGCAGGTATTTGGATTTCCTGCTCTCAGCACTCTCAGGAAACCTGGGGATTTGGAAGCAGATGGGCAACCAAATTCATTCTGAACCTCCAAAACCCATTTTGGGTAAGGTTGAAGTGTTTAAAGCAAAGTAATTGATCATCATTTCATCTCATCCATTGCCGAAATGAGTTTTAAATAATCTTTTCAAGAAAGGGCCTTAAAGGCATTTGGGTTTGGGGGTTTTCGTTTTATTTTTTATTCTATAGCGGGACATGGGGAGGAATTTTGAGCTTAATTTTTCTCCTCCACCTCTTTTTTCCTCCAATTAACATAAAAAATTTATTATATTAGAATAGATGGGGAATTGCTCACAGAGCACTCACTTCTTCCAGCAGCGAAAAACTTTTTTTCCTCCCTGCTAATCCTCAGTTAAAAAATGTCTTTGAATATTTCTATTTTTTTCAAGAGCAGACTGAATCCATTAACAAAGAGTGAGAGCAGAGCTGCAAAGCCCTGAATCTGCTCATCTGGGGACTTTCCCTTCTGTTTCCCACTGTCCATTTCCAGGGCTAATTTAATCAACTTCCTCCACATCTGCAGTATTTATCATAAGCTCGCCTACTTTAAGCTAAAGACTCTAAAAATGACATAAAATCATGGCATTACAGTAATCAGAAATAAAGCTTATTTAAGCCAAAATACTTCTGATTTAAATCCTAATGGGGCTGACAGCTCCAGAGTGGCAGAATGGGAGCAGGAGCACCCCGGTGGCCCTGCTGCACTGGGAGCCTGAAATTAGCTCTTAAAAAGGATCTTTGCTGTTGTTTAACCACCAATATCCCTCAGAAATGGAATCAAATCAAACCCTAAACTCAAGTATTACTCTAAAGATTTATATTATAAATTTATCTTATTTTTAAGCACTTGTTGAGCTTTATTTCATTTTGCTCAGATGAGATTTGATGGTCCCTAAAAGAAGAATTCTAAACATTAAATGCTGTAGATATTTTAGGACTGACACCAGCACCAAAACTTCCCACGTTTTTTCTTGACTCTGGAATTGATTTTTTATATGCTTGGGCTTGTTACTTGAATAATTTCCTTTAAATATTGCTCTTGAGAAGGTCTAAGAGGTTTGGTGAGGGGCTGGAAGCCAAACTGCCAGCAGGCACTGGATGCACCACAAGATCAGATCACCCCGAGGGGCTTCCACTGTCAGAGAGAAAGACACACAACAAAAAGAGAAGTATTAATGAATGGCCAAATTCTGAAAAATAAGGAAGTTTTAAAAATGTTCTGAAAAATTTTCTTTGCAAACAAAATCTCTTGTTAGAAAAAAAAATCAGAATGGGAAATGTGAGGGGAAAGTAATATTGGTTTTCCTGTTTTATCACCGTTTTATCAGTATTTCTTCTGGAAATTCCTAGGCTCCTTTTCCATTTATTCCCTGTTTTTAAAAGTATATATTCCAACCACCAAAAGCCAGTGCACACAATCCTGGAATCATTGAGGTTGGAAAAGACATCCAAGATCACCAAGTCCAACTCTGACTGGACAGTGCCATTTGAATTGGTTTGAGACCCTTTAGTGAACATTCCTGCAGGTGATGAACATTTTCCTGCCCCTAAAACTGTATTTTGGGAATAATTTGCTGAAGAGAAAAATTAACTCCAGGTACAGCTGAACAAAAAGACAGTGAGGGCACAGGTGGAAATATTCAAAGGCTTGAAAAGTTGAAGCTTTGCAAATTCCAGATATTTTTCCAGCAGTGAGTAATTCCTGGAGTATGGACATCTGATTCCTGAAAAGCATCTCCAGGTCCCAGTGATCCCCTCTGGTTTTCATTGGATCTGTAAACAAGCAGGGCTGCAGCTGTAACCTGGTGCTGCTTTCCAAGGGGGAAACATCTCCTCTTGCCACTGGAAACATAAAAAGAGACTGGAAACACAAATAGACACTCAACTCCAGCAAATCACACTGCCACAATTTTATATACAATGCTGGAAAAGGAAAAAATTGAGTTTCAGGTACCTCCAAACCTGAGCTGCCGTGCACAGTTTGGTGTTTAATTAGTAACAACCACCCTTCGGTGACCCTGGCAGGCAACATCACCTCCATTAGGCTTTTAAAGTCTGAAAGAGTATTTTAAACTGAGAGCTCCAATCCTTTGATCTTCTCCCTGACATCCTACTCCAATTTTTCCAAAGCATCTCCCCTCTTGCTCACCTTTGCACTGTCCTTTTAGCACTGCTCTTAAATGTGTGTGTCACCTGCAGCCCGGGGCTTAAATCAGAGCAAAGCTCTGCAGTGGGAAGTGCTGGGAACTCCCATAAAAACCTGGAATAGCCTTTAATTGGCCAGGTAACGATCACGTTGCAATGTAGTAAGACAAAAAGTGCTGCAGGAATAAGGAAAAGATCTTTAACCCAGCACTAATTATGACAAAGCTCCAGGGACGTCCTAGACCTGCAGGTCCACACAGGGGATCAAAAGCCCGGGGCATCTCCCTGCTCACCTGGGAGGTGCACCAGTCCAAAATACACGGCCAGGCAGATGACTGTGCAGCTTAACTGGCAATCCATCAGATCTCCATCTCCCCAGTAACCCCTTTAGGCTGTCAGAATCTGGGACTGATGTCAGCTGGCATCGTCGCCTCAGAGGGAAGCAGGCGCGTTGGGGCGTGTGGTGCTCGCGGCTGTGCGTAAAGAGCACGCTGGGATCAGCAAAAGGGACAATCTTACCTGCAAAAACACAGCCTCAGCCAGGACATGGGGAAACATGGGGAAAATAATGGAATAGTCAGCAAAATACATGTGGACACAACTCCTACAATTCCTGCATCCAGGGAAGTGTTAATTCCAAGGTTTTCTGTGTCCTGCAGTCAGGGACTTGTGCAGTTCATCCCCTAGGCCAGAACAGAAAAATCACTGCCTTGAAAATCTGCAAACTTATTTCATTTAATCTTCCTTGCTCCTTATTTTATTTAATCTAAGTTCCTCACTGTCCTGAGGAATTCCTGATCTTCCTCCTCAGTGCTGGCAAAGCTGGACAGGAGCAGAATTGGCTTCCGAGGATTTGAATTTCAGTAGGAGTTGCTCTTAGGTGAGGCACAAACTCAGCTCTCAAACAAAAAGCAATGCCAGATATTAAGATTCAATTACTCCTTAAGATGTTCTTGCTCTGCGTTTAAATATTCTCAAGCTCTAGATCCATTTTTCCTGTCCTTCCCATTCACATTATCTATCCCATTACAGAGATGAAATTCAAATGATCCTAAAATCAACACAATGAGTTCTCTGCTGCTTTCCAGCTATTTTCAGTCACACTGCCCCAGTCCAACTCTTCCTAACTTGTCTTTCCCAGGTAATTCCCATATCTCAGATTCAGCTGAATAACAAAATATATCGGCCCACCTAAATGTATTTATGCTCTAATAATACTTGAAAATAAAACTCAGTCACTCTCTGCTTTAATCCTCATCCTTCCCTTGGTGTTAATTTCCCATATTTGGGGAAAAAAAGCAAAAAAAACCCAACTTTGAGCACCGTGAGGTGAGGAAAAATTTCTATTTCATGCTTTATTAGTGTATTTCAAATTCATGGGAATTACACTGCTCAGGGTGGATGAGTAAGGTGTGCTACTGAGATTTGTATTTATAGAAAAACTAAGTACTGAGGTAATCTTTGAAAGTTAAATTTCCTTGCAGTAGATGGTTTCTTTTCTAAGCAGGCGACACGATGGCTTTGAGACCTTATCACAAAATATCTGATCCCAGAGTCACTCGGAGACACCTGGAGCATCTCCAAGAATGCAACGATCCCCTGCAAGAATTGTTTGATCACAGATAAAACTTTATCTGAGCAGCCTGGTCTAGTAGAAAGCATCCCTTGAAATTCCAGGGGGCGAATTAGCTGAAAATGGAAAAAGTCCTTGATCCCAAAATGCCTTTTTTTTCCCAATTTCCTCAGATATAAAGCCCAGACACTTGACAACCTCTTGTTGTTAGTGAATAACTCCCTGATAAATGGGATGGCAGCCACTGGCTGACAGCAGGAACATCCTGGGCTTGCAGGAACAGCTGGATTTGGACATTTGGCTCTTTTATTCTCTCCAGGCAATTAGAAGCCAACATTGCATTGCCTGGCACAAAGCCCAAGAGACCATTTCTCCTTCCTGACATTGGAATGAATTTATTTCCTCTCAAGGTTATATTCTGTTTATACTGATTTTATTGGTTCTGCAGCACAGCACCAAGTTTGGACACTTTTATGAGCACACTGATTTTTGGGGCTATTTTATGACTATGATTGGTTGGGATCTGTTTTTCCTCCCCCTTTGATTTGCATCTTATTAATTCTGGGCTACTTTTTTAAGGTCAGGTAAGAATGGGACAAAGAGCAGCGTTTGCACAGTGGACACTCATAGGCAGCTTTGAAAACTGCCATAATTTTCCCCTAAAATAGATTTTACAGAATTTATTCCAGAGTTAACCATCCCGTTGGAAGCCAAAGTTTCTAAACTCCCTTCTCTCAACTGCAGAGAGTGACAGGAACAGGGATTATGCCCCCGGATGAAGGTATTTGGCAACGAGGAGCAAAAACTCCTCCTTTAAATCATGTCCAGCTCCCCACTCACAACATTCCCCTTCCCAGCACATCCCTTTTCCCTCCCCAGGCCAGGGGGATGCTGAAGAAATTCCTTCTCTATTAATAAGGGCATTGGGAGTTCAGTCCAGAATTTATGGCTCCTGTTTTAAAGCGTTGGAAAAGATGTTCCCTCCTTCATCACCAAATGGTTTTGATGGAAAATCTCCAGGAAGATTTTCCGTACATTGCTGATAAACCAAAGAGCTCCAAATGCAGAGCTGCGAGTGGAAATAGTGACAGAGCCCAGAGAGCTTTTCATGCCAAAAGCCCAGAAAATTGGACAAATTATGAACTTTAGGAATTAAATAAGGAATGAGAATGAACTTTCATTTTTTTTATCCCGAGGTGTTAATGCTGCTTCACAATGCTCTGAGGGCACAGAAGAGCTGAAAAACAACCAACCAGTTTTATTTGTAGAATATCTAGTGCATATTTGGAAACAGGACAGGCAACAAAATTGATATTTCTTTATCAGCCACTCCTTCAGCCACAGAGAACATCAAACTCTGCTTTAATTACATGTAAGGAACCAGAGTCAGCTCAAATGCATCAAGTGATGCGATTTTTAACAAATATTTACAGCAAAGCTGTAAAAACCAGTTCAGCCTTTTCAGCACAGACCAAGCAACAAGCTGATTTTTTTTTTTTAGAATTTAAATCGATTTTTTACAAGTTTTTTAGGATCATATGTCTTGAAAAATTTCAGAAAAAGACCAAAATCGAGGCCCAGGATATAAATGCCTTCTTTCTTTTGTAAGATGGGGGCTGCCATAGAAATCCTTGGAAATATGGGAAAAACACACAAGGAAATTATGCTTCTACTAATGAGAAGCTGAAGCAATGAATATTATCTTGATTTTTTTAACTGTTATTAAAACAAGCTTGGATCTAACACAGTTCTACTCTATCATAAAATGATTTCAGTACAGAATTGGCTGCACTTCTCCACAGTTTTCCTTGGAGGAATCTCTAGGGGTTTTCCTTTGGGGGAATCTCTCTGAGCAAAGCCAGGGACACAAGGATCCTGTGCAAGTTTGGAATGACAGAAGTGAATGGCAAAATTAGGGATGAAAAACTTGATTATTGAAAAAAATCCCAAGTATTCCCCTTGTTGAGCACGATTCCAAACAAACTATGGAGAACAATGGACTGTAAACCTCATCCCAACTGAAGGTGAGTGTCCTGAACCCATTCTGGGCTGGTCTGGCAATGGATTCCTGGAATGGCTTGGGTGGGAAGGGACCTTAAATCCCATCCAGTCCCACCCCATGCCATGGGCAGGGACATCTTCCACTATCCCAGGGTGCTCCAAGCCCCGTCCAGCCTGGCCTTGGACACTTCCAGGGATCCAGGGGCAGTCACAGCTTCTCTGGGAATTCCATCTCAGCCCCTCCCCACCCTCACAGGGAGGAATTCCTTCCCAAAATCCAATAGAAACCTTTCCTCTTTCATCTTAAGGCCATTTTCCCTTGTCCTGTCCCTCCATCCCTGGCGAAAAGGAGCAGGAAGGGTTGGTCTAATACACTGGGAAAACATCAATCTTTAATCTGGGAAAATAAAATCTCTTACTTAATGACCGTCTCCACCAACTGCTGCATGAAAGATCATCTCCTTTTTGCTTCCAACCACTCCCTCAGTCACACATCTCATGTCCCTCAGAACTTTACTGGATCACATTCCAATGGCACAAGAAGAGGCTCAGTTTAGGCTCCTTCACTGAACAAACTGGGCCTTGTAGTTTGAACAGAAGGAAAAACCCCCTCATGTCAGGCTGAGGTTAAGAACACAGTCTCAGGTGGTCTTTGGAGAAAAAGTAGGATGGAGGGGAAAAAGGCTCCATTAGGATTGTTGATCCACGTTTTGATGAAAGTTTAAAATGCAAATGAAAAGAGAGAGAATGGGGTTGAAGCATCTTTAAACTTACAACAAATCATTTTATATTGATAGAGTCCTGGGCTTAAATCCAAGCCCAGCTATTGCCTTAATGCAGACTGATTTCAGGAGACTTAAAAATAGCCAAGATCCTCTGGTGACTGGCAGCCATTGTGGAGACAGCTGCCAAAGTCAAATTGATTTTTTTTTTCCCTTTTGAAGGACTCCACATAATTTAAGCAAAGCTGCAAATTAAAGCACACACAGAGAGATGACTCCTGGATGATTTAAACCATGAAGGCCCCAGGAAGGGATCTACTCCTCCAGCCTCACCTTTGAGGAGCACAGGGAAATCGTGGATATACTGACCCCAGAATGCTGGGAAAGGTCCAAATGGGTGAATTTGCTCTGTGTGATTGTGCCCAAATCAGCTGCCAGGCTGAGCTCTGACAAGGATGAACTCCAGGGCTTCGACAGGCAGCAATTCTGAGTATTCCTCACTATTAACAGCTCAGGATTTCACAAAAACTCAAAGCATGAATCTACTCAAGGTACAACTGCCCCACGAGGTCACAGAGGCCACATACAAAGTGCAGTTCAGGGCAGTGGGAGCAGGGAAAACTCCACATGTGGCTAAACTGGAAAAATCCCGAGAGCAGCGGAAGGCACCGGCTCAGGTGTGGTGGGTTTCGGCCTTCCTTGGGTTCAGGTGTGATAGGTTTTTACTTTCCTGGAGCTCAGGCATGGTGGGGTTTGGCCTTGAGATCAGGTGTGGAGGGTTTGGCCTTTCCTCAAGTTCAGGTGTGGTGGGTTTGGCCTTCCCTCAAGTTTAGGTGTGGTGGGTTTTGGCTTTTCCTCAAGGTCAGGTGTGGTGGGTTTGACCTTTCCTCCAGCTCAAGTCTGGTGGGTTTTGATTTTCCTCGTGTTAAAACCTCCAGTTTGACCCAGAACATCAGAGGGGGCAAAGGCAGAGAGGGATTGAGGAGTAATTAGAACATTTTCTGATTTATGGAGAGCTCAGCTGCTCCCACAGCTCTCCGAGGCTCTCGGGACACTGCTTCCAACAAAATACAAGTGGATTCCAACGTGGAATCCAGGCCTGATCAATTCTCAGCTGGTGCTGTTTGAAAGCAAAGCCCACCAGGAGCAGTTTCTCTGCCAGGTGGCTCAGGCCACATCTGCTCCTCCTGGGGTGCAGCCTCCCACTGCTGAGAGCTGGGAATATTTTAAATAAACAATATTGGGCCTTGTTCAGTGCTTCAGCAGCAAAAATGAGCACCAACCCCTTCAGCCTGTAGTTATTTACTCTGCCTTGTAGTACTTGGTGCAGAGGTGTTGCAGGTGATGTCTTGGCTACTGCAGAGAGGCCACAACCCTTGCTGGATCCATCTGAAAATGCCTAAACACAATAAAAAGTCCCTAAAGAAAAGCTCACCAAACTTGATAAATCTGTGAATCCAGAATTCAGGATATAAAATATTTGGGGGTGGGGTGTGGGGGGGATTGTTGTTTTTCTACAATGCATCTACTTGAGACGTATTTCTCTGGCAAGAAATGGATAATCACAGTTACGGGCTTAACACTGACAGCTTAAATACAGGTGCCAGCTCTGAAAATGTTCCTAGAATCCTGAAGACAGAAACCCATGCAGGATGGTTCGGTTCAAACTGTGAGTTTGCATAGGTAAGGATTTGATGTGCTGAGGTCTCATCCCTCACCCCTCCAAATTTTAAATTTCAAAAAAATTCTTCCTATTTTAGTTTTATTATAGATTTTTATTAGTTTTAATAGTTTTATTATATTTTTAGCTGGATACCCTTTGATTTCATTGGGGGTTTTGGTTCAAACCTCAGGCCCTCAATCCCCTGGGCCTGGATTTTCCTTTGCAGCCCAAGCTCGGACTCTCTCCCACTTTTTATTCCAGAATTCCCTTGTTATTACAAACCTTTACCCAGGGGAGGTGGAGAAAGAAGTGCTGGTCCCCATTATAAGTTTCCCAATGCTAAATACACTCCTGGTACAATCAGTAAATAGGAACCCTATTAAAAATCCCCTTTTCCCAGTGCTCCAAGGCCATTAAAGCCCAAATATCCATTCCCAGCTCTGCTCAGCCCGTTAGGAAGGTCAAATATTGCCCAGCAGTTCTCTTTGAGCTCCGAGTGTAATTACCCTTCCTGAAAATCCCCCCGCTTGCATTCCTTCTGAAGTCCATAATGAGATTTTCCCTACAGAAGCAGCACTGTGGGAATGATAAACCCTTCATATCAGCCCAACACTAGAAAGGGAGAGCTTTGGTTCAAACTCATGGCAAGAATGAAAAGTCACAGAAGTTAATTCACAATATTCAGGGTTTTGAGAAAAGAATCCACCAGCATTTAGTTCATGGAACACCATTAAGTCTCTTATCAATTTGAAAATTATTGTTTAGAGGGGCATTTTTTAAAATAAGCCCCAAATTCCATTTTACCAACTTTGAAATCTCTCATTCTTGTCAGATGAGAAATTTAGGCAAGTATTGCCAGTCAAAAAGTAAGTGTTTAAAATTGCTGAAACCTTTCATTTACAAATTTCAAAGTGATGAAAAAATTTGCTTTTTATTTGGAAAAATCTGTTTCAGGAAAAATTTAAATGCATTTATTTTAAAATCCTCTTTAAAAATAGGTGGGAAAAAAGATTGGTTTGATTTCTGCTGTCAGACTGCATCCATGGGGTTTTAGCCAGCATTCCCTGGATTCTGTCCTCTAAAAATTCTAAATTTTTCTTATCTAACAAACAACTTTTTAACCATTGTTTGCTCTGCTCTGCTTTGCTCAGCCAGAGAATATCAGGCATCATTTTTGAAGGAATAAGAATATTCAGAGGTTTTGCTTTCTGTATAAGCCAGGAAAAATCCCAGCTTAAATGGCCTTGGCTGACTAATTAATACCTCCTATCCCTTTGACAGACAATCCAGCCAAGACTGACAGGCAGGAGACAAAGTTCAAGGGATGCCAGTGGGAAAAGAGGCCATAATTAATTTTTTAACATCTTAATAGCTGTTAAAAGACAGAATTCAACATCAGAGCCCACCTCAGAACAATTCCAGAGCCTGCTAATCCCAGCTGGAGCCTGGAGCAATGCTGCAGTGGAAACCAGGAGAGCAATTTAAATAGGACAAAAATTATAGAAATAGGGAAAAAAATACAGAGATAGAAAAAGAAATTATAGAAATAGGAAATAAAATAACAGAAATAGGAAAAAAAATCTGTTGTAAATGGTTTGTCTTGAAAAATCCAGGTTTTGGACTGGCTGTGTAGGGGGAGGACACCTCTCACTACATGGAAATAAAACTAAGATCTGAAATTTCCTAAAAATGTTCCTCAAATAGGAAAAATTGCACAGGCAGGGCCTCTCTGAACAGAAAATACTGGAATTTGTGATAGCCTTAGGTAGCCAAGGGGAGCACAGAGCAAAATTTGGTATTTCCAGATGTATTCCCTGATCTGCAAACGTCTCTTTCTGATTTTTAATGAAAATGGTGAAAATTCCCTATCAATCCTCAGTAAACATTTTCCCTCTTCTTGTTTTTTGTAGGCTAAACCCAAACTTATTGAAGAAGCTGCTTTAAGGGGCACTTAGCTGTCCTTTGTACCTAAAATTAAGCCAAGTAATGAACCCCCCCCCAACTCCAGCCTATTAATGCAGCATTTCCCATCTCCCATTAATGTCACAGGCTCCCCTGAGGAATCCTCCTTCACATGTTGTTCCATCACAGATGAAGTCTCCAAAGTGACCTTTCCAAGCAGCTGGATGGCAGCAGGGAGGTGCCACGGCCAGATCCTTGGGAGTAATGGTCAGATATGATTTCCATTTCCACTCGTGCCAAAAGGGATTTTCGTCCTCATCAAAGGACAAAATGCTGGAAGCTGAAAATAACACTGGGCAAAAAAAATTAAAGTAGTCCAGAACTCACATTATAAAATCCTCAGGAAATGTTTCCATTTCTTTATATTGAGAAATCCCGTTGTACTAAAATATGGATCAGAGTTGAAATGGGAGGGTTTGAATTTCTGGAGCTTTCAGGTTGAGAAAACGGCATTAACATGATCTGAGGTACTTTAGTAGCAAAAATCTTCCCTTAAAAACTGTTCCATCAAAAAAGAAACCCAAAATACCCACCAGATCCAGAGTAACCAGCCCATTTTAACTGGTTTTTTTACATTACACAAGTAATTTTCCCATTTAGCTGCTCTTTCATGACTAGTACAGCCGTCAAGGCTGAATTCTCTGACAGGAGCTGCCTTTATTCCCCCCAGAATCCCTGGATCTAGTGATTTTCTCCCAGTGTCCCATCTCACTGTGCTGGTTTCTGTTTCACTCTGACCTCAGTCTTGTTGTTAATGAGGCTCTTTTGCTTCCTTTCACAGGACGTTTTGTTTCTGCCAGGACTATTTTAAACCACAATAACACAGAATCAGGGAATCCTGGAATGGTTTGGGTTGAGAGGGACCTTAAAGCCCACCCAGTGCCACCCCTGCCATGGGCAGGGACACCTCCCACTGTCCCAGGCTGCTCCAAGCCCCATCCAGCCTGGCCTTGGACACTTCCAGGAATCCAGGGGCATTAAAGATCATTCCAGCTGAAGTTGTCCCTTATTCCACTTTTTTTTAGATGCATGGAAGAGCTTCTGTCAATGATTTTGGGTGCTGAACATGAAGTCCAGAGGAGACTTGTGCCAACACTGCTGTGCTGGGAACATCCATAGGAAATCTCCCTGGGACCTCTACAGCCATCCCCTAAATCACTCCTTTTCAGTGGAAATTTGATTGGCATCACCCATCAGATTGTAAAATGATTATCAGCTCTGGATTATTAAATTTTCATCCCTCCTCCAGACTGCTGGGTAGGAGGGAGGGGAAAAAGAACCCTTTAACTGAGTCCGAGGCCAGCATTTAATACTCTCCTTAACACCAGGCTATCAATGTTGGAGGCTGTAATTCTTTTTAAACTGTCAGCTAACAAGAGTTATCCTTGTAAACAAACAAATCTTTGTGTGAACAGGCTCTTTTGATACTTAGGAATGAGGCTAAACAAGCACTGAGGAACATCTGAAGTCTGATGTTTTAATCAAACGTGGCTTCTGTGCTGCTCCTGAGCTGGGAGCTCACAGCAGCTCCCAGCCACCTTCCCACAGGCCTTTATTCTTCAATGCTTTATTAAAAGACAGCATTTTATTAAAACTTGGGGGGATCAGGCTTTATTGTGCCTGCAGAAGACTCTATCCACCCCTTTCTATGAAGGAATCCATTCACAACTTGCCTGTGAGTTTTGGAGAACTCCCCTTCCTCCACTTGCTTTTTACTCAGATTAAAAGAGCTGGAATCAGTTAAACCTGCTGAGATTTAAATGTTATTTCACAGATTATCACCAACAAACTGAGCCTTCAGTATCCAAAAACTGGGACTTTGGTGCTCTGATCTCATGGACTTGGGTGCTTATTGTGCTTTGCAAGTCTTAATCCTGCTGCACTTTGTATTTGGGTGATGCAAATTTACTATTCATTAACAATAACCAGTTCTAAAATTAACTTCGATAAACCAAAACCATTCTTACACACCTTTTTCTGTGCTTGGTCAGCGTTATCATGAGGTTGTAATTTATGAGGAACACAGAGAAATTACATTAACTAACATTTGAGGTCAAGACAGGAGCTTTGAACAAGGTTAAGTAAAACATGGAAAGTCCCAACGTAAAATCTCAGCTGTTAAAGGTCTAAAACACTCTGTAGAAACACAAGCACAGTTCTCAAGAGACTAAAAACCACATACACTACTCTTAAAGGACCAGCTGCCCCAAAGCTCATAACAATGTGGAGTTTTGGTGTTATTTGAGTGCTAAACTTGGAGAAAAAACTCCCTGATCAGTCTGAGAGATGACAGGGGTGAGATTAAATCGGTGTTAAACTTTTCAGATAAAAAGTAATCAATTTCCATAAAACAGAAAACTTGCTGTCAGGAAACTCTTCTGAGGATGAGGATTTAAGGTCAGGAAAGAAATTGATCGAATTAGCAGTGACAATAATTGAGGGGAAATATTGGACAATTCTGTAAAAATGGCACTTAGGGGTGGTTTTCTGTTAGTTTAATAACTCAGCTGAGACTGGACCTGCAGAGCAAATCTTTCTCAGGGGGGTCTAAAACCTGAGTCAAACACAGATCCTGCCTGGCTGGGGAGTGCTGGTTGGAGTTTTCCTTGAGAATAGCAGAAAGAGACAAAATATCCTGTAAAAAAATGTGTACATAGTAAAAATTATGACCAAAAAAAAGTCTTTCCAAGACAAACAACCCACAGCACCATTACCTTTGAGAGTTCAGTTATGTATTGTCATATATAGGTAAATCTGGTTTGCAGCTCTGAATGACTCACAAATTAATGACTTTAACAGTTTTAACAAAATTGCAAACTTCCATGAAAACAATTACACCAATTTCTTTCCTTATCACATTCTTCTAAATCACAGAAATCAAGAACTCTGGCATTGCTTCATCTGAGAATGTTTTCTTTCCTGAAATGAATATTTAGACCACACAGTGTTTTTTTACAGACAGGACAACAAGGCTCCTGATGAACCCTGAGCACAAGCAGCAACTGGGTCCAACCAAAATTTATCCTCATTTCAGGAAAATCCAAGTGGAAACGTGGCCAGGTGTCCCTGCTCAGCTTTGCAAGGTGAGGCAGTGCTGGATTTTTGGGAATGCTGACAGAACTGAGAACAGTGGTTTAGGACAAAGCCACACCCAGAGCACTGAACACCGCAGGATTGTGAGTCCTTGTTCATCCCTTGCTTTAAATCTGGTCCAACGCTCGTTAGGACCAAAGCTAAATTTAGACTTGAGCAGAGATTCTCCTGTAATGTCATTAAACTGGGTGCTGGCCTGGCCCAGCAGTGCCTGGTGTTCCACACACCTGAGTGACAGGGACATCGTGACCCTGCTAGGCTCTGCCGTGGCTTTATGAGCACATAAAGAGCTCACAAAGAGCCTGCCAGTAAAACTGTGCTCCCAAATGACACTGCCCAGTCCCTGGGCTTCCAGCAGTCACTAAAACCTAGGGCTGACCCTGGAAATGCCTTCCCTTCAAAGGCTGGGTTAACACATCCTGGCCTGTTCTCCTTGACATTCAATAATCTCTGTGTTGGAGGTCCCAGGCTGCGGCCCAGCTCTAATGGGGTGATCCCAATATCATCAAAGTAAAACACCAAAATCACAAGTGGTCCAGTTTCTCTTGTTTCGCCTTTATTTTTGCTGTAGAAGGTGGTTAGAGAAATAAATGGAGAAATACCCTGTACTGTGATGGAACCTCCTGCAGCACCCAGGTGGTGGAAATGCAAACTTGGCCCTCCAGTGCAGCTTTTATTCTTCTTTTGAATGAATTTAAGCACAAAATGTGCCACGACAGCACCTCACTCTGAGCCAGAGGGGCTCAGCACACTCCTGCTTTCCTTGGCCTTTTCTTGAGCCAGAGCCTGGATGGGTGGGAGAGCTGAAGGGAAAGGATTACAGGGGTTTGTTCTGGGCTGTCACAGGGAGAAAATCCCTGTCTGGCTGCCAGATGCATTAAACTCCTGATCTCCCCATGGCATGAAATTATCACTGGCATTAAATCTATGCTAATTCACCCCTCAGCAAGGGGAGGTGATTGAACCCAGAACCTTTTCCAATGTCATTCACAAGCCCTAATTAGAGAAGTGCTCCTTCACTCTCCTCACATTCCTTTAGTAGGGGTATTATTTTAAAATGTATTATTCCTATTAATTAAGCAGAATGAGGATAACAAGTTACAGAGATGAGGAACTGTGCTCAGACATGTCTGGTCCCACTTTGTTTTCTTGGAGGAACACTAAACTCATGTTAGAGAGGTTGGTGCTCAGTGTTAATAATGGAAACAGCACAAAAATGTTCTAAAATGAACCTTAATTGTAACATATAAAATTTCAACCAACTGAAGAGCAAAATTTTTTTCCCTTTGTGCTCTTCCCTCCCACACTTCTGGAAAATCAGAATTTCCACCAGTGAAAAAAAATTCTTGCTGGAAACATGGCCTGACATCATCAGAGCAAGTCAAGGAACGCCACAGAAACACAAAAACGCAGGAGATATCTGAACTGTGCTGAGAATGCAGCCGTGTTTTATATGGAATAGGACTTGCAGAGTATTTTTACGTATAGGTCAAGAACCCTTTTATAGAGAAATAAGTTCATATTCTGTCATGGGCCTTTCCATTCCTGCTTGGAAAGATTCTCTGGCTGGGCAGATCAGTGGTCTGGGCTAATATGGCAATTTCTGTGTTCTTAGGGGGAAAAAGTAAAATGCAGTGCAATAACACACTCGGGGGAAAAATCTAGAAAAACCTAAAAAGTAACGTAAAACCATAAAAATGGCAATAAATTCATATTCCCCTCCTGCGTTGCAATAGGGTTTTATGGGCAACATTAAAACTGCAACATGAGTTATCCCCGCAGGACTTACTTGAAAGTATCTGGGACTGGAGCAGGGAACTAAAATCCACCAATCCTGGGGGTGAACCCACTTTATATCCCCCCAATTACATTCATAATCCACTCATTTGAACCACCATAGGTATTATTTAGATGTATGCTGGACGTTCTGGCTAAAATAAATTGAAATAAAAATATAATGCAGAGCTGGAAAATATACTCTGTGCAAAGTACTGCATCTCACTGACAAGTACTTAAAAAAAAGGCGAAAAGTAATAAAAATTACTGCTAGAAAAATCGAAGTGTTCCATTCCTAGATTTTATGGGGGCAATAAAAAATGAAAAAGAAGCTCTAGTTAAGCCGGCCTGATTAAGTGATATACAACCAGAAAGGCATTCAAGGTTGTGTGGAAACAGATTTAAAATTGATATATATCAAATACAATAATTCTGGTGCATATTAAATAGAGTCTAGATGGGATGTTCGTGCAGACTTGCACCAGATGATTGTAAATTAAATAAAAAAATAAAGCCCCAGCTGGACAAAATTGGGATGCAAAAGAGGTGGGATGGAGCTGTTAAGAGCAGCTTTACCCCATTAAGAGAGGGCAGCTGAGCAACACTGGAAATTTGGTTTATTTTGTTTTCAGGAGTGTCAGGAAGGACCTGTTTGATTCCGTTTTTACCATCGTGGGAGCTGAGAGCTGATGAGGATTTTGTGTTCATTCAACACAGTTGGAAAATCAACATTCACTGAGTTGGCATCCCTGGACCATCAATATCCTGGCCACATTCCAGAGGGGTTCAGATTGTGGCTTCTGGTTTATTCTCTGGAAAAAGTTACTGGGTGGAGAGGCCCTGGGATGGAATTCCCAGAGAAGCTGTGGCTGCCCCTGGATCCCTGGAAGTGTCCAAGGCCAGGCTGGACGGGGCTTGGAGCACCCTGGGACAGTGGGAGGTGTCCCTGCCCATGGCACGGGGTGGGACTGGGTGGGCTTTAAGGTCCCTTCCCCCCCAAACCATTCCAGGATTCCATAGTTCAACATAAATTCACCAGGAAGAATGAACTGATCTTTTCAACACTCCCCAGTATTCATCCTCCTCCTCCTCCTCCTCCTGGAACAAGATAAACTGGAGAACAGACTTCAAAAAATTCCCAATGTGGCTGCCCAAAATAACCACGGAAAACAGCTGAATTTTAGATTGTGTCTTTGCAGTTCCTCCCTCTGAAATTCCCCCTCAGCTGAGGACCAGCACAACACTTACACTGCTCTAGGAATAAAGGAATTGGATTTTCATAAAACAAAGAGTTTCTGGAAGCAGCCAGGCTTTGCACTCTTGAGGATTTGGGTTTCCTGTTGTTTCCAGGAGAATTTGCGGGTTTCCCTGGTCAGGATCATGAGGAGCTGTCACTTGTAGGAACAAAGTCCCCACAGTAAACATAGCAACACTCACAGCATCTCCCTTGGGATGGGAATCCTGCTGTGGCTCTACTACACATCACCACCTTCACTACTACTCATAGTAACTCATATAATATGCGAGTAACTCCCAGGGAGAAGTCAAGAATACAAGCCAAAACCTCAGGGCAGGGACCAGTGTTTTAACCCAGCTGGAGATGCCCACACCAGTGGGATGATCCAGATCCACTCTGGAACTATGGAATGAGCTGCCACCAAGAGTTTTCTACCTGTTTCCCACCCAGTGAGGTGAAGCAGCCTGAAAAAAATATAAAAAGGCACTGAAGACAACAGAATCCTCACAAAATTGCTCAAAGCATCCATATCAAGGAACTCAGGTGATTTGTTGAGAGCAGAAGCTGAAAAGCACTGCCAAGGATAAAGCAGGCTGGGATGTGACAGGCTAAGAAATGTTGTCCCAATCATCCTGGAGAAACTGGAATTCCAGACTCTTACAGCGCACTCGGATGTGCCAAAGACAAAGCAGGAGCCTGTTCTGGAATGTTCACACCTATAAATGTTCACAGCCCTGAGGAAATGAGCTCTTTGTGAGTTGAGCATGGGCAGCATCCAGCCCCAGAGTACCCTGGGAACGCTGAATTATCCATAACAAAGAGTTATAAACGGGCCTGTTTGGCTACTCAAGGAGACAATGCCTTCACCTCCTTCCCTTTATGGGCTACGGGGTGTTTTCCAGGGAAACTCCCAAGAAATCCTTGTGTGTTCAGTTGCTGTGTGTGTCCAGCTGCCTCAAGGAGTTCAGACACAACACTTCTGATCCTAGAGGGATGGAGAAGAGGAAAAGAGGCTTTTTGGAGGGATGGAGAAGAGGAAATGAGGCTGTTCCCTTCCTTACCTCAAAAACCTTCCACTTTTAAAAGATTTAAACAAGCTACCCTCAATTCCCCAAGCCAAGCCACCCCGGCTTCTTCTCCAACTAAATCCTGGATTAAAATACAAATATTTACCACGGACAAAGAAGAGGTGGCACAAGATGGAGCTGTCACAGGTAGGAGAGTTTTAAGAACATTTAAGGAGGGCATTTTCGGTGCTGTGATTTACTGGAGAATTATATAGGAATGCTTTTATAACAACTTTTTCCCCCTTCTTCTTCTTTAGTGTCCCTGAATCTCCTATGACTCCATCGCCACATGAGTTAATTTATTAATAAAGCCCAAGCTCCAGAGTTCCTTGAATAGGAGGTGGAAAAGAGGCCACACTCAGTCCTCACAACTGCAAAAAAATGTGGACTTGAATCACAAACCTCCAAAGACCATAAAAGAGATCATTTCCATGACTCTTAATGCAACCTTGGAAAGATTTGAGCCGTGCAGAGAAATCACTAAACAGCAATTTTAAAATAAATAGAAGGTTTTAAAAAGAGATTGGGCAAATTCCTGGAGGACAGATTCATTCACAGCATCAGCAATAAAACCACAATTGTCTCCATGGCTCCTTCACTTCAGGAAGGGTCTGAATGCTCTTTAAAGAGAAGTTTCAGGAGAGGGATCACTCATTGCTCTGTATTTGCCAAAATCTCAGGTTTTTTTCCTTAACTTCAAGGACTTGACAGTCAGGAGTGGGACAAAGATGGACCTTTATTTATGAACTCATCAGTCGTGTCCTTCAAGCTGTAGGTGCAAGGTACAGGATAGTTTATTTATAAATTGTATATTAATGTAAACATAATATTATACATACTATTTTAGTAATTATTTTCAGATCAAAAAATTGCACAGAAAAATCCATTTCTCAGGAAGGAATGAACTTGGACCTCTCCTTTATCCAATATTGCTCTTCTTGTCCTGGAATATTTTTTTTAAAAGCTGAAAAAGTACAAAGAAAACCTTGTCCAGCTAAGTTGAAGCATTTTAGCAAAAGGTGCATCTTATTAGGACAAAGTATCTACAAATCAGCACCATACAGTCATTAAAAGGAAAATTATTAATAAGATACTTTGTCATATTTGGCAATAAATCAATAAAGAAAATCAGGTACAGAAAATGCACTCAGAGAAAAATATCTCGTGCAAAAATGCTTCAAGTCACCACTTGTTCCAACATTTTGGGATGTCAGAAAGTTTGAAATAACTTTGCTGTGTGTTGTAAATTCCACGTGCAACTGCGGTGTGCTACGTGCAAAAAGAAAATGTCTTAAAACCCCAAAATTAGACAAAGATAGGAGAAAAAGTGACCTGACATTCCTGTGGTCAAGCAGTGATGGGGTCAGGCACAACTCCTGGATTCCAAACATTAAATTCACACTGCATGGAACCATTAGCATGGCAAATATCCAGAAAAACGGCTGAGAAAAAACCAGCAGCACACAAATGTCCCTGTACAGGCTCCTGGCCTGGACACTGCTTGTAAAATTTATTAATTTCTTGAAGTTCCAACTGAAGGAGGTTTATCTCTAGGTGTAAAATAAATACCACAAGGAAGATGCAGATAGAAAACACAAAGGCTTGAAGATCCCCGAGGAACAACGCAGGGAGCGGCCGGGAAGTCAGCCTTTTAAAGGGAACCAAAGGGATTAAATCAAACTTGGAGAGAAGACAAGGAAATGATCAATGATGTGAGGCTGGAACTAAACTAAATCTGGGGCGTCTAAATGAAATATAGAGGAGATTATGCAAATGGAAATTAATCAGGCAGAGTCAAGACTCAGAGCTGTGTCGGTGATTGCGACACGGACTTTGCCGGGTCCGATGAGGACTGTCCAGCCCTCGTGTCCTCTGTGGCTCATCTGCAGCTCCAGTCCCTGCTGCAGGGCACCATTCGTAGGGACTGGGACACGGACCCAGAGCGGCAGGGAATCTGAATCGTTTATTCAGAGAAACGAGCTGGTTTTATCCACTTCTTCAAGGCACAGCATTTCCTCACATGGCAATACTCACTACCTGACCTATCCCACGCTGCCACATCAGCAACACCTTTCTGAATGTCCTTCTGTGGGGTGATCAGGCGCTGGTCACCCGTCTGTCAGCTTCTGGCAGCTCCTCTCCTTTGGGCTCTGCTGTGTGACACCTCCTCCCCAGGCTCCGGCAGAGACAAGGCTCTCTGTGCCGCCATGTGCTCCTTTGTGCTGCCATGTGCTCCTTCGTCCCACAGCCTCTAACTCAAACTCCATCCCATCTCTTCCCACAGAGCTGACCCTGAGATCTGAGGCCACAGGGGTTGAATGGCTTGGGATGGGAGAGTTGGTTCATAAAGGATGGGAATTGTGTTTGGCTCCAGAGTTCTCCAAAAGCGATGGTCCAAGGAAAGCAGGAGTATTGGAAAACATACCAGTTTAAAAATTTTTATAGATAACTTTAGCCAGATTTGCTCACCTTTGCCCCAGGGGAAGGGAACTGAAGCTTCTCTCCAGGGCATTGTTTCTCTAGGTGAGACCTGCTGGGCTCAGCATTTCAACGGGCTGGGAGCAGCCCCAAAGAGATAAGGCCGTGGAGGGAACATCAACAGAACATCAGCGGCCATCTACGAACATCTACCCCAGACTGCCTCTGGCAGAGCTGGAGACCTCTCCTCCGGAAAAGACTGATAAGGAAATCAAGGAATGAAGATCTCATTAACATCAGAAGCGAAGAAATCCGGATCCAGTAGGAGACCAAACAGTAAGAACTACACAACTTGAGACCGATGAACAGCGGCCTAATTCGTTTCTATGAGTTTTGACTGCATAAAAGATCTGAAAAATCTAGTAAAGGTTATGTACCATGGAATGAGTCTCTCTGCACACCCGGGCTATGTGTGGATGAGATAATTTCTGTGGTACATCCTGGCCAGAACAACACCCTGGCCAGATAATAAAGTAATGCCTTGACTCTCTAACATTAAAAATGTTGTTGGAGGGTTTTTGTTTTTCCTGCAGTTTCGGTGGCAGGAGGAGGGTCCATCTTCACAGCTGCCATGCAGGGTTTGGGGAGGAGGTGCAGGAAAAGAAGACAAAGGCTGCACAAAACATTAATTCCAATCTATTTACTTCAATGACTGAATTCTTAGCGAGCCAGGTGAGATCTCAAGGCTAAACAGAGTCAGATCCTTCAGCCACAGAACTTCTGAGATGCCACTGCAGCTGCTTTACCTGAAATTAGAGGTTGGGCTTGATGACCTCAAAGGTCTTTTCCAACCCAAATGACTCTGTGATTCTGTGAAATTCACTTGTGGCCTCAGCAGAGAGTTGCTAACTTTTCTTAAAATGGTCCTAAATCAGGTTGTCCTGCATTGTTAGGTCACATTGTTACATCTGAAATTCAGGTCTGAAATTTCTCACAAGAGTCCAGAGCTCGACTTTTGGGTTATTTCTCCTCTTTCACCCACATAAAGTACATGCTAATTGTCAGATAAGTTCACCCTAGTAATGGGATCAGTGTGTAATAATGGTCACAGAACAGAATAGAGTCAGTAACAGAAGTTAACAATGAGTTAAATGACCCCAAATGATGCTGTATTTATTTTATTCCCCATCACCAGCAATTACAAATCATAACAAGAGAGTCTTTTGAACTTTAGAATAACTTGACACTGTCTTGTGCAAGCCGGGCAGAGCAGCCTCCCCAAGAACACAGGCAGGGGAAGGACACGAGTCAAGAGCTGTAATTAGCTGCATAATTATTTTCCAAAATAAAATGTGCAATCTTCGCCTCTTACTGAGTGGTGTCATTGGGGCTGCTGTCATTATCTGCCATCTCTACACTGTCATTATGGGGCTGATAAGGGAAGACAAACACCTTGAGATCCACTGGAGGACGGTTTATTTCCCAGCTTCCCCCAATTCCTGTATTTATGTCCTTGTTTTGGGAGATGATGGGGTTTTGAGGAGGGAAAGGAGGGTCGCTGACATCAGAACCAACTGGGAGAAGGAGCTCTTTTCTCCCCAGGAATCCAGTCTGGTGCTGTAATGATAACTGTGTGTTAAATTCTGTCTTTTTTTTTCCCTTCGCTCAATGACAAAACTCTCCTCGAGTCAGGGTTTTACTCCAAGCTCCACTCAGATGGCACAGGAACGGAATCAACACAAGAGCTGGAGAAGGAGGGAAGGAAGGAAAGGGAAGAAAGAAATCCAACCTTATAGAAATATTACTTAAGCGAATCTGACTCTACAGGAAACAACCATACATTGAGAGGGCCTGAGTTAACAAATTGATCTAAAAATAAGCTGGATAATATCGTTTGTGTAGTGAAACAAGAACAACCAAAGTAATTTAATTATTGTTGCCCCAGAAATCTGTCATTACACAGTGTCTGTCTGTGCTACTGTTTTCTATTTATCCAAAGCCAAGGTTACTCTTTTTATTATAGCAGCAGAAGCCTTTTCCCCCCAAAATATTCTTACTAATAGAATTATTATTATTATTATTATTATTATTACTCCAAAGCAAGCATGGATTGGAAAATCAGCACTAAAATCTAATTTGGGAACCCTGGGCTTTCTTGGGACCAGGGGAACTTCACTAAACCTGCAGCAGGAGCACTCCTGAACCCCTTGTTTGAAGTGGGAAATACCTGCAGGAACAGAACCACAGGGGGGAACCGAGTTATTGCCAACCTCAAAAACTTCAGGAAAGTGCTCAGTGACATTTTTTCTTGAGGCCATGAGACAAACAAGAAGCTCAGAACTCGCAGCTGCCAAGGGACAGAACACAGAATATTTGCAGGTTTGGGGGGTTTTGATGAAGACAGAAAGATTTAATTATTCAGAACAAAACAGACCTAAAGGAGCCTGTCAATTAAAGTGACTGATAAAAGTTTAGGGTTGCTGTGAAATATTTAACAGGCAATGCTGAATTTTTTATGGAAGAAATATTTGTGCTTACCAGAGTCTGATGTTAATATACAGAAATTAATACAAACATCAAACCTTAGCTTTCAGAGAGGTGGCTCAGGAAAGGGTTTGTCCTCTACATCTGTCAAAATTAACACCAACAGGACCAAAACTAAAATCTGTGTAACTACACTCTTATGTCAACCTGTGTACCCAGAGTTGGCCCTACTCTGAGGAGTAGCTGCTCATTTAAACCTGTCCCCAAACTGAATATATATCTCATCCTGACCATGATTTCTCCACTCCTAAAGACCAGAAGGAGGCAAAAATTAACTCCAGGCTCTCCATTCTGTGGTTTTAATTGACCTTGGGTTTATGGCCCCTTTTAAAAGTAATCAGGCTTTTAAATAATTAATGCAGCATTGCATTTTTTTTAATTAGGAGAATGCAAAGCAGCAAAAAGATGACGTGCACATATTTTACAACCCAAAGAGCCAGAACGTTCCCTTGTATTCCCTTTTTTTCCAGTGTATTCCCACCTTTCTGGGCCATGCTTCTAGTTTCTCCTGCAAGAGTCTTGTCAAGCTTAATCAACAACATTAATTCTGATATCTGAACTCCTTGGGTAAATTTATACATCACTGGAAAAAGGTGATTCCGGGACAGTTAATTAGGGACTAAATTACTTAAGTACCAAGGCAAACACTCTAATTATTTCCATTAGGGTGTTCATCACTGCCACTTTCACACTGTTATCAACCCATTTTCTGAGGCAGTAATTGGGCTTTCAGTGGCCACAAATGACTCACTCCAGCCAGGTTACAGGGCTGGAAACTCCAAAAAAATCCATTTTCACCACACCAGTTTCAATTTCCAAAAGGATTCTCCAGCACAGGTTGGACTTCACCACCAGAGTTCTGTTAATACTCAGATTATTACAGGGCTGCTCTTTTAACAGAACTCTCAGCTTTTGATGAAAAAGGAGCAATTTAAAAGCAAACAACTGCCAATATTAAGAGAACAATACAAAGATTTTTTGGGAAGATTTAGCTTTTTTCTTCTTCTTCTCTTGTGTAGCACACAGTGGGGTAAAATTAGGGACTGCACTTGGTGTTGCAGGTAATTCTGAAGCAAAGCCAAGCAAAAATCAGGGGCACTCATGGCATGATCCACTCAGCACCATCTCAGTTGGAGCCCAAATTTCCAGCCCGGCAGTGATAAAATAAAACTTTTGAGTTGAAGTAAAAGAGAAGTAAATGTTAGTACTGAACTCTTGCTGTTATCAATCCAGACAAAGTCTGGAAGGCAAATCTTGCCAACATCCCTGGAAATTCAGAGCCTTCCAGGCAGGAACTCAGGTCTGAACCAGTCCAGTTACACCTCAGTGGAATTGAGAGCAGGTCCCTTCTCTGGCTCTTTGTTCACCAAAATCTCCAAATACCACCAACACATCAAAATGGTTTGAAGTGTGAACAAATAAATCCTATAACTACAGCCCCAGATATCTTGTTCCTTCGCAAAATACAGCAAGCTCTCTTAATTAAAGCCAAACCAGTTATTTCTCTCTGAGTAGTGCAGGCCACATTTATTTTGAAAAAAGCAATGTAATTTCTAGACTCTGGAAGGAGTAAACTCATTTGTTTTCCTCTGAAGGAAGAGAGTCTCACCTTATCAAGAAGCATCATCCCACATCCTCTCTGGCTCCAAAGTCACCTTTCCTCTCCACACTGCAAAAAGAAGCTGGGAAAAAATTACTCAGAGCAGTGAATTGCTAGTTTTGTAGGTTTTTTACTCTTACAATCACATATATCCCGGTACAAACTGAATATTACCATGACTTAAATAGCATGGATTACACAGTTCGTGTGGATTTGTCCATTCCCTTTTTTTGCTAATTAGCCCTAGTATCTCCTCATAAATCTCAGGCCAGGTTTTTTGTTGCTGCTCTAAGTATTTCACCAATTTTTGATTCTACTATGCCCATGTTTCTCTGACACTGCACATTTAGTGACAGTAAGACATGGAATGACTTCCTCCAAACTTCTGCTGGCTGTACTTCCCCATCCCGTCCATCAGCATCACATCCCCAACTTTTCCACGAGCTTTATGCTCATTTCTATTCTATTCTAACACGAACTGCTAGAAATTATTGTTGTTGTTGTTGCTGTTGCTGTTGCTGTTGCTGCTGTTACTGCTCTGCCTTCTGTTTCAGGAAACAACTTGTACTGAGGATTTGAGCCTTTCTTGGCAGCCACCAGGACTGAGGACATATTTTAAATTTAAAATAGGCTTCCTCACAATTATACAACTCTAAAACCCTTCAGATAAAAGCAGGGAAGTTTAGGGCAAGAGTCATCAGAAATTAGCAATGCTGACGAGGATTTTCACAGTTACACAAACAGAAGGACAGGAGAAACCCAAAGCGGGCGATAAATAGGACATAATAGACAAACAAACAAACACAAACAAACGAATAAAACGAAATCAATAAAGAAATAAGACCTGCTGGTTTTCACTGCAGAAGCCTCCCTGAAACAGTCACTTTTTGCACCTTTCCCAGTGCTGGTGTTTATCGTTTCCGGACAAGCCCTGGCTGAAGCTGCCTGACCCCACCTCTCACCACGTGACCATGGAATATTCACCGTATTTTGCCCAAACTGAGCCCTGGCTGAGCTCTTTAACGCTAGCAAACACCAAAAGGAGGGATAAAGCAGGAAAACCACAGGAAACCTCCAGCCCTTCCTCCAAGCAGCTGTTTTCTTCCTATTTCCAAACCACAACTTTCTTCTGCTGTAGGAAGAAAGTTACTGCTCAAAACCTTTCCCAACCCAAATCTTCACACTCAGGCAAGTATTTTCCTTTCAAAGTCTCTCCTCCCTTTCTGTGCAAGTTTTTTCAGTAACAAAGAGAAATTTTCCTTTCTCTGGACAGGACATCAGTGCAGGCACACAGCTCCTGTCCTGGAGGGCTCTGGCCACCTTAAAGTCCCTGTGCAGGTGAGGTGACTCAGGGAAGTCTGTGCTGGTCTGGAATTGGCCAGGGACACTCCAGGCCCAGTCAGGAAAAGGTGGATTAACTCTCTGTTCTGCAATGCTTTTATAAATGCAGGTAAGACTGAGAGCTTTTGCTTAAATGTACTTACCACAAAATGTTCCATCCCTAGGATCACAAACCATTCCAGCACAGACTGATCCATTCCCAGGACCACAAACCATTCCAGCACAGACTGGTCTGATCACAAACCACTCCAATACAGACTGATCCATGCCCAGGATCACAAACCACTCCAATACAGACTGATCCATGCCCAGGATCACAAACCACTCCAATACAGACTGATCCATGCCCAGGATCACAAACCATTCCAGCACAGACTGATCCATGCTCAGGATCACAAACCACTCCAATACAGACTGATCCATGCTCAGAATCACAAACCACTCCAATACAGACTGATCCATGCTCAGGATCACAAACCATTCCAGCACAGACTGATCCGTTCCCAGGACCACAAACCATTCCAGCACAGAGTGATCTGATCACAAACCACTCCAATACAGACTGATCCATGCCCAGGATCACAAACCACTCCAGTATAGACTGATCCATGCCCAGGATCACAAACCATTCCAGCACAGACTGATCCATGCTCAGGATCACAAACCATTCCAGCACAGACTGGTCTGATCACAAACCACTCCAGTATAGACTGATCCATGCCCAGGATCACAAACCACTCCAGTACAGACTGATGCATGCTCAGGATCACAAACCATTCCAGCACAGACTGGTCTGATCACAAACCACTCCAATACAAACTGATCCATGCCCAGGATCACATGTGACACGCCTCCCTAATCGTATTTGAGTCACTACAATCTCCATAAGCTCCTGGAATAAACTTAAATACAGTGATTTCCTGGCAGGAAATGAATGCTCTTAAGCAGATGAAGGTGAAGTTACTGCTGTCATTATGAAAAACAAATTCTTACACCTGCCTTTCTCTCCCTGCCCCTCCCTGGATAGTTACTCATAGCTACAGGGCACGGTGTAACAACAGCATTTCCAGTCATGTGCTGAAGCAGGGCTGGGAAAGAAATAAATGGGGTTTATACAGTGTGATTAGGGAAGTGCATCTCTCCTAGACTGGGAAGGAATCAGATGTCCTCTCACACCAAACATGTCTGAAGGAGCACAGAGCAAACTGTGAGTTCTGGAATGAGAATAAAACACTCAAATTAAGAGCTCTGTATCATGTTATGGACAATAATCGCACTTTGGAGTGGACTCTTTCTCAGGAGGATCCTGGGCACTGAATGTAAAAGGTTTGGGAAAGATGATTGAGTAGGGGTTTGTTTTCTCCTCGTGCATTTTTTCTCCTTGATCCTGGGCAGGAAACCTCCCTGGGTCTGGATGAAATGCAACTCCCAGCTGTGTGAAGTGTTTTACACAGCCAGGCTCCAGGTGCTTCCTCAAGGACTGAAAATCAGTGAGAACCACCCTCCTCTACCCAGAAATATCAAATAAATGCCAACATTGGCTGCAGCAATGTGCTGTATTCAACATTACAGCTTCAAGATCACACTGGGAATGAAGGAATTGAGGAAATTCCATGAGGAAAGGCACTGATGATGAGTAAAGCACCCAGGAGCTGTCAGGGGAAGAGCTGCACTCACTCAGGCTCATCTACTTCCAGTTTATTATTCTGCTGCCATCCCTGGGTTTGGTTTGTAGGGTTTTATTAGGAACTGGTGAAGGGAAAACCCTGGACACAACCCAGGGTGACTCTGGAGAGACAGCACCTCTCAGACCCGCATTCTGGAGAGGACGAGGGTGACACCCTGGTGTTGAAAAAGGACATGGAGAGGTTTCTCTAGACGTCAGGGGGTGTAGAAATGCTGTTATTTATTTTTAGAAACACAACTGGGCACTCAGAGGTTGTGCACGTCACACAGCATCCCCTGGAGCTGGAGAGCCACCCAGGGCTAAGGGGCAACATCCAATTCGGTGGCACTCGAGGCAGCACCCACCCCCAGAGCCATCCCCAGAGCTGGGAGCTCTCCAGCACAGCCATCACTGCCTCGGGTGTCTCCAGAGGCTGGGATAAAGGTCTCATTGCTGAAATTCCACTCCTTGATCCTGACTGAAAGGCCAGGCAGACAATTACAGAACTTCCTGTTGCTGTCCTCTGCCAGAGAGAAGCAGAGGTGATAATCACAAGGTGCTTGTGCCCAGTCACATTCCAGTCCTCCTCCTGCATTAAACTTCACCCTCAATTCAAAAATACAATGCCTTCTCTTGCTCCTGTCATTTCCTATGGAAACATTCCTTCTGTGCACTCATTTTGCCCTTTTCTTCACTAAATTCTTCCCTCTACTTCATTTTCCTTTCCTTACCCTTTAAATTAAAAAATCTGAGCAGTGGCACCGCATTAACACAACTTCATCCTGCTCTCAAAGGCTGCTCGAGTTCTTCCTCTGCACCAGGCAATATTTCACCTTTTCTGTGAATTTGTCTTTAAAAAGACGTCACCTAAAAAGAAGATAAAGTTGTTTTCTTTAGCATTTGAGATATGCAACAATCCTGCTCACCTCAGTAAAATAAAAATGCATAATTGCGAGCCTGAAAGCCATAATTTGCATGAATATTGTGATTTTAAAGCTCTTGTGCAGGCAGGGATGGAGTGGTGGCCTCAGCATTTGTGTCTCCTTTAGGTGGGCAGAGAGAAATATTGCAGCTGCCATCCATTCTCCTTGACCATCCCGAGCAGAATATCCTTGATTAGATTTGGGGACTGGCTCGGAATCGGCTTTATCAATGATCCCCATTTCCTGGATAATGGAATTAATTTATTCATTAAAATGTTATCTAATTATTGAGAAGAAATCTCCATCCTGGGTGTGAGATAACAGCAGCTCTGCTTCCCATCTTTCCCCTTAGCAGGACTTTTAACTGGCAATATTGGGTAGTGATTTTATTATTGCCATTATTCAATTCAGCCAAGCTTCTTTTTTTTATCTTCTTTGTACTCTGTTTACACTTTTTAATGAGGTTTTAATCTTCCCTGACGTGTTTATTCAGGTTATTTATTTTACAAAAGGAAAGGGCCTTAAGTATAACTGAGGAAATCAATGCTTTATTTTTTTTCAGCCTGGATCTGAATCTGTCTAATTCTCCTTTTCAAATACTCCTCAGTCTGAAGGGAAGAAAACACCCAGAGTTGTGGGGAATGTTTGAGAAAAAGATAGAGGTTTTTAGATTAATTCAAGTAAAACTCAAATTCTTATGGAAGAGTGGTGAATTCTACAAATCCCCCTAAGAATAATTGATTGCAAAATATTTACTTGAGCCTTCAGAGATTTTAAATCAAAGTGCATTAAAGTAGCAAGGCAAACCTGGAGCTGCACTGGCCACAGCAAATCAGCGCTCCCCGAAATTCCAGCAGTGTCAGTGTTCTTTCCCATTTGTTCCTGCAGCGTTCATACTCCTTGTTTGGGTTTGGGTTTGGGTTTAGAGGGATCAGCCTGGAAAACCCAGCAGAGCGTGAGTGGCTGAATTTGCCAGGGAATAACCTGGAACTGACTGTGGATTTAGCAGCTCTCAGAAATGCGGTGCTGGGGCTGAGGGTTCTCAGGGAGGGGAGGAAATTCTGCACCCATGGAAAGCCATAGAGCAGAGAAAATGAGGCAGAGGGACTTCAGCCTTGAACCACTGGGGTTTGAAAGGAATTCTGTCCTTGGAGTGGTGACAGAACAAAGGGAGAATATGGATTGTCTGGAGAATTCTCCACAGGATCCCCTGAATGCATTCCCCCAGGGTGAATTCTTGCTTCTGCCACTCTCTGCCCACACTGAACCAGAAGCAGGACTCGGGAGATTCCTCCTCTGGGGCTGGGAATTTGCTGTAATTTGGGTAATTCCATTTACATCCCACATCCCACATCCGCAGGCCTGTTCCTGTTCTCTGGATCCAAGAGCCTTGGAGCCCCCTGGAAAGGTTTTTAGGGCTGGAAGTGCCTCAGTGCTGATCTCAGCAGCATTTTTAAGTGAAAAGCATTTATCAGGTCTCTGTTCCTGCCCAGGGAATTCCCCATCCCTGGAAGTGTCCAAGGCCAGGTTGGAACAACACGGGATAGTGGAAGGCATCCCTGCCCACTGAATGCTTCCTTCCAACCCAAACCATTCCATAATTCCACGATTCTTTGCTCCAGACCTGCTCCAGCACCTCTGCAAGGAAGCGGGGGATGAAAATTAAGAATTTAAATCCCTTCCCTACACAACAGCTCTGAAGGATTTCTGCCTTTAACACTTGTCATGCTGAATATCCCACTCCTCCCTTCTGGAAGGAAGTTAATCAGATGCTTCCCATTTAATTTTCGGAGCAGCAGAAATATTTAAAGAACATTAATGGAGTCAGACTTCACTTACTCTTTTTCTTTTTTTTTTTCCCCCGACTTGCAATCATTTTCCCCCCTCCTCGTGCTCGTTAGCTATTATTTTGTAAACGAATGACTTCATTTCATTTAGCCCCAGATTTAATTGTTCCGTATTGGAAACATCAGCTTTCACAGTTCATTAATAAGGCACTGGTGGGAAAAAAAGCCAGGGAAAAGTGGGGACAGGGAGACATAAACTTGCCTGGCAAGGAATGAGTAGCTTTAGTTAATGTGATGTCCACAGATCTTCTGGGAAATCCTAAGGTTTTTTTCTGGAGGCTGATTCCCTGGATTGGTGGCTACATCCAACTGGATGCAACATCATTTAATTAATAATTACTCCCTTTAGTCATTCCTGTGCCTCAGATGCTCTGAGGAAAATACAAACAAAAACCACTCCCTGTTTTTCCAGTTGGAACAACACCGAACTCATTAACCCAGGCCATGAAATCATGCAGGAATTCCTGTGGGTAGCCCACAAGTACCCTTTTTTTTCAATTTACTCGTGAAAATAAAGAATGAAAACAAAGAAGGAAATAAAGAAGAAAATTCTTTCTTTGCCATGTAGAATGTGGCTGAAGTAATGAATTGCCTTGATGGTTTTGTCCTCAGTGCTGACATTGAAGAGCTTTTTAAGTTTATGAGAGGCTTTGCTAAATTTTAAGCCAAAGTGTTGGAGTTTTTTTAAAGCAGTGGAACAGCTGTGACAGTGATGGAAAGACACAGAATAAGGTTGTATCTGTCCATTAATTAAATTACATTCTTTTTATTATTTTATTATTCTGTCTTGGTTTGAAAGACAGGTGTCTGTTAAGGAAGGCAGGAGCCTCCCTTGGAATGGAAAATGCAACCCCCTTCCCTCCAAATGATTGTAATTTTTGAAATTAAGGGGCTCTCAGGCACAGATATGGGGAACAGGAATAACAGTTCTTTACTAATATATATATGTATAGAGGCAAGCAAACAGCACTAACTACGGCAGCGATAACAAACAGAACCAGAACCCAGCGCCCGCCTTCCCTCGGCTGTGGCGGGGAGGGTGCGATGGTTCCCCCGCGGCTGCAGGGGGCGCTCCGGAGCGAGCTCGGGGAGCGCGCGGGAATGGCGGGCGAGCAGCTCGCCTCACAAACCCCAGGGGCAGCCGATGCCGGGGCCCGGCCGGAGCCTCGGGAACAGCGGGCTGGAACGGCAGGGACGGACGCACGGAATCCCGGGGGGTGGGCGAGATGTATCAAACTCCGGAGCTGCAGCGGGAGCCCCGGGAGGTCTCGGCAGGCGGGGGG
>VZTE01006374.1:172785-196233 GCA_013397775.1 Eulacestoma nigropectus | reverse complement strand
CACTAATTTTTTATTAAAATACAAAAGAACCGATGACCTTTAAACGCAGCTTTTTGTCCCTGGTAGGCAGAGGAAATGAGCCCCAGCACAGCAAACGTGCCTGGGCTCCTTTTTATTTTTAGGAAAGTAACCTTTTAAGCAAGGAACTCTTCATCAATAGAGTTTTCACACTCCGTATTTAATAATCATGGGATTAAGCAGAAACGTGTTATTTGCTGCTTCATTTAGGATTCAAAATTTACCCAAAAGAATTGAGGCTATTTTGAGTGTTAAGTCACACAGCTGTACAAATGGAAGAATTTGGGGAATAAAAACATATTTTAAAAGTTTTGAGGTGTTTTATATCAAGCACCAGAACCACACATGGATGTGTAAACTTTTCGAAGGGTGAATGGAACAAACTCACAATCTTTTTCCTGGGTTTTACATCACTCCCACTCTCAGAATTGTAACTGATTTGGGAGATTGACTCTCAATTTTCAAAGCCGTTTCAAAGTTCGGGACATTTATTGCCTTTCCCAATGGATTTGGTTCTTAAATCTCAGAGCCACAGACCAGCTGTGGGTTGGAAGTGGAATCCAAATCTTCCTCTGGAAATCCTCCATCCAAAGCCCAGCTGGGACAGGCTGCCCATGCCCACATCCAGGAAAGTTTTGAGTATCCCCATGGATGGAGAGCCCACAGCCTCTCTGGGAAATGTATTCCAGGGTTTAGCCTCTCTAAGAGTAGAGAACTTTTAATTACGTTAAATGGAATTTCCTGAATTTCAGTCTTTACCCTCTTGCCCTGTAGCTGGGAATGACTCAGAAGAGCCTGGATCCATAATTCCAACTCCCTCCCATCAGGGATCAGGAGGATAAAAGCACCTTTGTCTTTCTCTTCTCATGGCTGAAGAGGCCCAGCTGCTTCCAAGGAGCTCCCTTGGTCACTTCCTGGGGACACAAAAGTCCAAAAGCAGATTTTTGCAAGATGTGTAGGTGACCACAAGCACTGGAAGTCACAGGGACAGAGAAGCCCATGGAGAAACTGATCACATCCAAATTACCCTGGAAATTGTGTAAAAATCAGGGTAAATGCTCTAACAGTGGACAAGTCTCATTTTTTTAGCAAACCACCCTCATGCAGGGGATAATTTTTATACCAAATTGAAATCTGAGCCCCTTTGCGACCACACCATTCTCTTTTCTCCCCCAAATCCATCTGAACAAAGTTTAACCAGCACAAGATAAATGGAACCTTTAAAACACCTGAAAATGCCTTCTTGGCTCAACTTCTGGTTACTTTTTCCCAGCAGCAGCAGCAGAGCTGCTCCAGCATTATTTCATACAACATTTTCCAAGGGTCATGAGATGTTTTCATGAGATGTTTTGTATCTTTAAAAAAATTATTTATGTTGTTATTTTTATTTGTTTCTTTATTTCATTTTTATATTATATAAAAATATAAAAAAAATATATTGGGGTCCAATCTGCAGATTTGGTTTAAGACATCTCTGGAAAGTTGTCCAAAATTTGGGACCTCTGTAAGACCCCAAATCTCCTGCCCTGGCCGTAACCATGACAGGAACAAACCTTCCACAGAAACTCTTGGATGCATCTCTCAGCTAAGGGAACAGTGAAAGTGATGATGTGACTTTATTCCATTTATTCTATAAGAGGACACTTGGTTAAAGGCATCCACCAGAGAGACAATTTTCAGGACCTCTCTGAGCCTGGGCAATCTGTTAGTGGGGAGAGTTTTAGTCCATTAAGCTGCTGAGCCAATTCATGAGAATGTTATTTAGTGTAAATTTTCATTTGGATGAATAGCAGAGAGCTTGATCTCTAACATCTGTAATTGAATTAGCAACCTCTTTGTTTCCCTATTCTTTTTATGGCCGGGCCACGGATGCATTTTGTGAGCATTCGAAATTACAGCAGTCAAGCCATTACTTGGGAAAAGTGCCACATAATGCCCTTCTGGAAGTGGATTTTTATTTCACTTTACTTCTTTTCCTTCCCAGGGAAGTGGTGTTTTGCCTTTCACTGCTGTTATCCACCAACTCCTCTTTAAAGCTGCTTTCCTCCCCGCCCCCAAATTTGATTAGATCCCATAGATCTTTGCATGGCTGATACAGTTTGACCCCTACAAGCCCGGAGTCAGAACTTCAGGATTCATTTGTTTTCCCATTATTTTCCTGCACAGGAATAGTAATGGGAGATTAGGAAAGAAAAATATAAGAGACTAATTTAACAAGAGATTTAAACACCTGCTTAATTACATCTCTGCTGAGGGCAGCACTGATTCAAGTGCTTAATTGGGTGTTGTTATTTGAAAATATGGAAGAATTGCATGGCAAGAGGTTTGTAACAGTGCTGGAATGTGGAACAACATCCCCCATTTATTATAATGCTCAGCATTAAACCAGAATGCTGCATTTTGGGTTTAACCAGTGGAGCCTCAAGCTGGGTTAAGGTTCACTGAGGAAAATGGGTGAGTACAGAGGATTTTCTGCTTTTAACAACATAAAGATGCTCATCTAGAGCCTCATTTCAATCTTTAAATGTAATTTGAGCATTAAAAAGCCTGAATTCTCCTGAGATTTGTGTCCTTTGAAAGTCCTTCCACCAGGATCAGCTGTGCAGAGGAGAGACTGTGATCTCCCAGTAGGAAATGTTACTACCCTTGGACAAAGGGGGAAAAAAAGTGGCATTCAGCTAAAGCTTGGACTTGATCTTGGAGGTCTTTTCCAACCCTAAAGATTCAGCAGAGTTTAAGTTCAAGGAAGGGAATGCAAATGCTAAAATACACCTAAATTCAGCCCAAAATAGTCAAGTGTTGTCCTCTGTCCCTAAAATCCATGAGTTGTCTCTTTGGTTGAGCCCTTTGACCTCCATGTGGAGCACCCAGCCCTGTGCATCAGCACCACATAAAGGGGATCTCTAGTCCTAAACTGCTGAGGACTTGGGAGAGATTCCCTTGCAAAATTTCCAGCTGCATTTGAACTCAGTAAACCCAAACCCAAGGGCCCCCACGTGCTTACAAGGCCATGTAATTATATACACGGAAATAGAGCAAAATGAACTGTAAAGGTTGAAAAACAAATTAAGTGGCAGGTGCCCAGTGCTGGACAACAAAATCCTGGCAGGGAATTCCCCCTCCTAAAGGAAATTTACTGAAATATTTGGATTTTTTTTCCCCCATGGAGATATACCCACTGAACTCTGCATGATCCGAGCCCCCCTTTCCTCCTCCTCTGGAGTGTCACTCCTCAGGGCTCCTGCCAAAATCCACTGCTGGGAGGCAGCTGGAAAACCCAACCAGCACTGAGTGCCCTGCCAAGAGAGCAGCTCCACAGCCAGTTCCTGCAGGGCCCAATTATTTGCCGCAAAACTGAAGGACAGAGATATGTTTCCGACTTCACACACTTCCCGGGCCACTTCATTTTTTCTCCCTCATTTCACAGCGTCAGAAATTTAAAAAAAAAAAAATGCGGTTTGCCAAAAAAAAACGCAGTGGAAGAGCCTTTCCTGAAGTTGAGGCTGTTTAATATTCGTGTAGAAAACACTGGATATTCATGTAATCATCCTGATTATCCTCAATATGATGTTGCTAAAAGCTAATCTCTGTTGGGCAGAATTGTTTAAAGTAACAGCAATGTCTTTGCAAGCCACAATAATTTCTTAAACTCGTAAACATTGGAGTTCCCTGGGCTACTTGGGGACGGAGTGGGGGTGGAATCTGAGATTTTGGGATTTAATGTTCTCAGTGGGAATTAAAAGCAATACAAACAAGAACCTAACCAAGTGACCGGGCTGTTGCTACAGGGAAAAAAGGACTTTTATACAGCAAAGTTTAATACAAAACAGTTTAAAACAGCAAAAAAGGACTGAATCAGATGACAACAAACTCCATGGATATTGGGGCATAGAAAGAGGAGATGAAATCAGGCTGTGGAATAACTCATCACAGTGGGTTATTATAGCAAAGGTGGACTCCAAAAAATCCTGGAAATTATATTGAATGAAAAAATGCACATTTTGCCAGTGGTCTGTGGTGTGAAAAGCTGCCACAACCATAATTACAGGTTTAATGTCTTTTAATGTCTCCCCACACCACTTCAGGGACTCTGTTTCAAATCAGTTTGTGGTGAAAAGCATCAGCTCAGGGCTTGCCCTGTCTCAGTAAATAAATGACCCAACATGACAGCAAGCAAATTATTCCCCAAGGGAAAACACTATAGGGAAGGACTGATGCTCTGTGGTGTGAAATCCTGTCCTTGAGAGGAAGAGCTGGAACAAGGAATTATCAAAGCACAGGAGTGGGGGTGAATTTGTTGCGCACTTCAACTTCCTGAGCAACTGGCAGCTTAAAGGATGGCCAGAAAAGGAGGACAACGACTGCATTACCATGGAGAGAAACTCGGAATCTCTGGGTTGGAAAGGACCTTAAAAGTCAGGTAATTCCAACCCACTGCCATGGGCAGGGGCACCTCACACTATCCCAGGGTGCTCCAAGCCCGGCCAGCTTGGCCTTGCGACACTTCCAGGGATCCAGGGGCAGCCACAGCTTCTCTGAGAATTCCATTCCAGCTTCTCCCCACCCTCACATATATCTGTGTGATACAGAGGAATATGCTCAGGTGGATGTTTGGTTTTGCATGAACACACTGCTAAAAAACATGGAAAATGGGCCAACGGCGTAAAAATTCAGCCCTTTCAAAGGCAATCTGGGATGTTCATAACTACAGATCCAGGGCTGGTAGAAACCCTTTGGGAAGAGAAGAGGCGGGAACGTTAAGAGGAATTGTTCATCCATTGTTAGAGCTCTACTCCATATCCAAGTTATCTTAATTAAACAGGAAAGTCGAGGGCAGCTCCTGCCAAATGCCAAGAGCGCTAAAGCAAAGATTTGCACAGAGTGAAGCAAAAGTTGCCGGGATAAAATAAATCCAACAGTTCTCCAATGAGGCTGCCAGATCCCAGGCTGGACAGGGAAATTCAGTGAGCAGGGCTCAGAAATTCAGGGAGAACACTTGGAAAAGCTGGATCCACACAGCTTCTCCCTCCCAGATCCCTTTTCCTCTCATGCAGCCATACAAATCCAATGAGAGAACATTTTGTGTCACATTCAGTCAAAGAATTCAAACTTGCTCCAACAGAACGTAAAGTTTTCTCCTGAAATTTCAGCATTATCCATGGAGTGAATCTCTCCATCCTGAGCCACAGCAATTACATGATTTCAACTGCTCTTTGAGACAGGAACAATGAAAATCTTCCAAACCCCTTCCATAGATCGTTAATATGTTTTCCTAAATAGCCCAACTTTTTGCTCAATAATCGAAGAAAAATATAGATATTCCTTTCCATCCATTTTTCCAAGGGAAATTGCCCTGAGGCATCCTCATTTCTTTTTCTGTGTAGCAGATTTTTACTGTGATCCACAGGGGTTATGGCAGCTTTTCACTCTGTAATTTATACACATGAATTTCTCTTGTCTCACTGCATTTTGCTGAGAGAAGGGAGAGGGGACTGACAAGAAAATCAGATTGTGCAAGTCTGGAGCAGCTGTTTTGGACTGGTGTGACATCAGTGAATGAGAGTGAAATCCTTGGAGCCCATTTCTGTTCTGTTTGGGCTCTTCCACCCTCCTGTGCCAGGAAAGGAAGCATAGCAGCTGGAATGATGTAGTTTAGGACTAAAATACTTGACATAGCCCATATAGAACTATGGGATCATGCAACGGGTTGGGTTGAAAGGACTTTAAATCCCATCCAGTGCCACCCCTGCCATGGGCAGAGACACCTCCCACTGTCCCAGGGTGCTCCAGCCTGGCCTCAGACACTTCCAGGGATCCAGGGGCAGCCACAGCTTCTCTGGGAATTCCATCCCAGCCCCTCACCACCCTCACAGGAACAAATTTCTCCCCAGTATCTCACCTAAACCTTCCCTCCTTCAGCTCAAGACTATTCCCACTCCATGTGCTTGTGAGAAGTCCCTCTCCAGCCCCCTGTAAACCCCCTTGAGATACTGGAAGTGTATCCCACTTTTCCTTGGATACACTGGGAGGCACTGGCAGATTATCCAGTCTCTGTGCCGTCATTTCTTTTTTTTTCCTCTATTTTTCCAGTCAACTTCTTTCTAGAAGGAACAACCCCATCATGGATAAAATGGAGTGAGAACCATGGCGAAAGCCCTGCAGAAGGAAAAAGTGTCTTTTGGGCCAATGTCCCCATGGGAACAGCACCAAATTTGCCCCAAGTCCCTGCAAAACCCCCCAAAATGTCCTCTGTTGACTCAGGTCATCCTGAAGACGACTCGCAGACGATGACAACGAAAAGCCTGGACTGGAAAAAGCAAATCTGTGCTGCAGGTGACTCGTGGCTGCCGTGGGGCCACGGGAGACAGTTTGCATTCCAATGGAAATGACTGAGGAGAAGCCAAGAGGGCTCAGCTGTCACATCCCACCAGCTGCACACCCTGCCCGGGGCTCCAGGCTGGATTCGTTGTTGTTGATTGCTTGATTCATGTTAATTCATTCTACTGTACCAGAGCCTTGCAGGGGCTCATCTGTTATTATTAATATTAATAAGCCCCAGCACTTTCATTTAAAAAGCTTGTGGCACTTTACAAACATTAATTAAGCTTCACAACACCCCCAAGGGGGAGGAAACTTTGGAGAGCTCTTGGAAAGGTCACAGAGGGTTTGGTTTAAAGAGGCAGCTTTGGGGGGATTCAAAGGACTGAGGAACAGGGGACATGAGCTCAAGTGGCATTGTCATCACAGATGCTCTTCCCAGAGAAGCAACACAGCGTGGTTGTGCCTGTATTCCAAGCGAAAAAGATGGATTATAGGATAGGCTTGGCTTACAGCACCTGCTGGAAGGACAGGCTCACAAATTACCAGGAGAAATACACGGACACTGGAGACACGAGCAGAGACTGATGGGTGCCTGGCACTGCTCGTTTAAACCGTAGGCTCCAAATGCTCCATAAATTCCACAGGAGCCTGCAGTTCCTCAAGTTTCAGAGAACATGGAATGGTTTCAAACTGGAAGTGAGTAGGTTTAGAGTAGATGCCAAGAAAAAATCCTTCCCTGAGAGGGTGGTGAGGGGCTGAGATGGAATTCCCAGAGAAGCTGTGGCTGCCCCTGGATCCTTGGAAGTGTCTGAGGCCAGGCTGGATGGGGCTTGAAGCAACCTGGGACAGTGGGAGGTGTCCCTGCCCATGGTAGGGGTGGCACTGGGTGGGCTTTAAGGTCCCTTCCCACCCAACCCATTCCAGGAATCTCTGATACAATAATGGATAAAAATTCTGTATTTCCATGATCCAGAGGCAATGAAAACAGGTCTTTACAGCCTCAATCAAAGTGTCCCCACTCCAAGTGTGACTCTCACTCCCAGTATTCCAGGGAATGGCCACTGGATGTTGGAAGCCCCTCCAGCAGCCCAGATAAGGAGAGGGAGAAACTCCTGTGGGATCTGCACTGCCCCAACAGCAGCTCCCAAAGAGGTCACCACAACCAATTTTCCAGGAATGCCACCGGCTGTGTGACATCGCCCCTGGGAAAACAGGCACTGGAGTCCATGAAGATCCCTTGTCACCTCCAGACCCAAGCAGAGACCCTTAATGCGGCCTGCAAGCTGAGAATCTCCGAAGTGCAGCTGCTGCTCCTCATTGAGCTTTGCCCTCCTGGATTTCTCTCCTAAAGCAAACAGCCCCTCCATTCTCCCCAGCAGCATTTCAGGGAAGGAGATTTTGCTGTGATGGGAAAAACTCTGATGCCAGGGTGATGGGCATAGATAAAAGTCAAGTAAGTGCACACCGAGTGCCACAGAATCCATTAGGGGAGGGAACACTGAATGACTGCAAATAACTTTTTAATATTTCCTTATTCCAGGAAAAACTCTCTGATGTCTAAAATGTGAGACATCACATGGGCCGGTGAATTAAGAGTCAAATCTGGGAAAGATGCAGCAGTGAACTATAGATTTCTGAAACCAACATTAGCCATAATAATAAAACCCCTAAATGAGATTATTTTTCAATGATCCAGCAGAACCTGCCTTGAAAACCAGGTTCCACTGCCTGCAGTGAAATCCCTGTTTATCTGAGAATCCTGTGTTTTACCACCTGTAATTTTTATATTCATGGGATGTTTTCTGAACAGACTGAGGGCTCAGCATGTGCTGCTAAATTTAGGTTGGATTTTAGGAAAGGTTCTTCCCCCAGAGGGTGCTGGGGCACTGACCAGGCTCCCCAGGGAATGGGCACGGCCCCAAGGCTGCCAGAGCTCCAAGAGTGTTTAGGATTATGGGCTATCTGTGCAGGGCCAGAGGTTGGACTGGATGATCCCTGTGGGTCCCATCCATTTCAGGATAATTCCTGATTCTGTGATTCTTCTATTAAGGACTCCAAGAATTTTATGAGCTTGCAAAACGTTTTTCTTAACATTTAAGATGGAAAATTTCTCATTCATCTGAAGGACACAACCGTCATTCTCATTGTGAAGAGAGGAAGCAGAAAACCTGAAGTGGTCTGTGAGCACCCAGGATGGGAATCTGGCCTTCCCTGTATTTTTATTCCTTTGAAAATCATATTTCTTTAAATATATTGCAGAAGTGGTCATGCAGGAGTGGTTTGGTCCCTCTTTAGTGGCTGGTTTATGGTTTTGAACTCCAGGACTTGGATATAAGCATGGGAACATCCCAACTCTCCATAAAAAAATCCCAAACCAACCCATGCCTCTGAATGAACACAAAAGTTCTCTGCCCCAGTGTGGGACTGGGGCTGGCAGCTCCAGTGACAAAACACTCTCTGAGAGAGGAGCAGCCCCAGAAATCAAAGGTTCCTGCAGGACCTGACATTTACAGTGAGAAACACAGAGTATTTCCATGGATTTCAAATGGAGACCTGGTCCCAGCCCTTCAACAATTCATTACCAGGAGACGGGTAACCACTGCAGAGAGAGAAACTGCACAGCACAAGGGCAGGGCCCAGTCAGCTGCTTAATCACTGTAATTACCCCCTCCCAGGAGGTTTTTATTCTCTCGTGGAACAGCTCCCTTGCCTCCTGCTCCAGGATAAACTGCAACATGATGAAGACAACAAAACCCCTGAAAACACTGTCTGTGGTTTCATTAAAATGACCACTTCGAGGTTTTCTTTTTTTTTTTGCATCCAAACGACATAACACTAAATTTGATAGACAAGAGCAAGCTGCTGTTGTAAGATTTTTCAATGCTGCATCAATTAAAAAGTATTAGAAATGATCAGACTCTGCAGTAGCAATTTAGAGAATGATAATGTGAGAAATACATATTATAATATTGGCTTTCTGCAAATATTAAGACAAGATGCTCTATGTGTATGATGTCAAAGTAGCTGTGCTATAAAGATATCGTTCTCTTTTTTTTTGTAATAATAACTAATGCCTTTTATTTCTGTCATTAAGTAGACTTAGAAATAGTAGTGAAATAGCTGATATAGTTATGCTTGTGGTCATTGAACTGTCTGCTGGGTTGGATAACATCCAATGAACGTATGATAAAGACCCCTGCTACGGCCATGCCAACTATCAACAACCACCGTCTGCAAAAGCCATGGACCAAAGCCCAACCTGGAACTGATGATCAAAAACTGACTAAAACCACAGCCAAAAATGCGCCTGCTCTAAAAAGGCGGACCCAAAGAGGAGCCATGCAAAACAGTTCCTGGAACATGTAAACTAGTTTGGAGAAAAGCTTGAATATGTATAATTGTTTATGAATATGCATGAGGCTAAAAGTATGTAAAGGGTGTTTCCGAAAGAGCAGGTGTGCTCTTGGCTGAGAGCCACGGGCACCCGGCGCTGTATTTTTGCTTTATTGTCTTTATCCTCTGTTGTCCTTTTATTAAACTTTTAAATTTTAACAGGAGAGTGAACCTCGTTTTTCACACTTGAAAAATCCAATCTCTCCATAAGTTTTGTAATTATACCCAGCAGGTTCTCTGCAGTCCTTCAGAGACAGGGGTTTATTTGCATGAGCCACAAACCTGTCCCAAGTCCCGCATGGGACTTGTCTCCCTCTATTCCAGAGCCAGGTTACAAAACCCAGGTGGAAGAAGAAGGAAACAGAGAAAATCAGTGCATTCAAAATAATACATTTGGATATGAAAGAGCTCGTGGACAAAACCAGCCAAGTTTAAGTTATATTCACATTTAGGCTGGGTTTGGGGCTGAAAGGGAGTGGAAAGGACAAAGGCAAAGGGAAGCCCAGCTGGGTTTATGATTATTGATAGAATTGGTGCATGTTTTGCATTTTGTCATTCTCCTCACCAAGTCCTGATGGCTGCACCAGGATTTACTCCTGGTGACAATCCTGAGCTGCTTCCCTGCCTTCTTCTCTCCTTTGAAAAAAAGTAATAAAGGAGTCAAATGATCAATTTTGCGATTTGCAGTTGCCAAGCAGCTTTGAAGCAATTTAGTGATTTGGGTACTTATTTCCTGCCTGTCCTGATGGCAGGAGATGATAGAAGGATATTGAGCCTTAATAATCTATTCATTCCCCTGATCAAACTGAGGGAACTGGAATCAAAAGGTTTGTTTTTTTTTTTTAATGTTAATTTTGATTTTACAAGAGCCTGTTGTGCATTGTCTTTGCATTTATTTAGGAAAGCTCTGAAAAATAAAAGCCCAATTTGCAAAGTACCAGACACCTTCCACCGTGCAGGTCTGAACACCCATTCAGCCGGACGTTCAGGAGATCTGAGATGCATTAATTAAAATGGTGGCGTTAATGAAGACAAAAGGAGTGTGAACATCGCCATTCAGCAGCCAAGTGGCTCCTGTTCACTGCAGTCTAATCCTCCTCCAAGGATTAATGTCAACAATGGAATTTAAATTTGCTAAACACCTTATCAGATTGGCATTTACACCCTGCTATTAAACGTTTATCAGGACACCAAAAGCCTAGATTTCATTCCTTTCATCCTCACATCTCCAATTACTGGGGGCAAGAGATCCAACAGATCATTCCCCTCCTGGCTAGATGCCCGGGAAGGGTCCAGGAGCATTCAAGGGAAGTGATTTGGGTACAGACCCCTCTCCCACAGCCCCCTCCTAAACTCCATTTCGTTTGGATATTGGAAAGAAATTCCTCCCTGTGAGGGTGAGGAGGGGCTGGGATGGAATTCCCAGAGAAGCTGTGGCTGCCTCGAGATCTCTGGACGTGTCCAAGGCCAGGCTGGAGCAGCCTGGGACAGTGGGAGGTGTCCCTGCCCGTGGCAGGAGTGGCACTGGATGGGCTTTGAAAGGAATGAGACAGATTTGTCTTTACAAACAAGCTGTGGGTCTGCTGACAGGTAAAAGCCAGATACTGAAAGATGAAAGGAACAATGGGATGAATTCCACCGATTGATGAAAGGAGTGAGAGGGATTTGTCTTTACAAACAAACTGTGGGTTTGCTGATCAGTTTGGGAAGTCTGTACCTCTCAGGGACCTCAGTCCTCAAACTCCAGAAAGAGACTCTCAGAACAGCCACTCCCCCTCCCCCCCCAGAGTCATTGAGATGCAAAGCCACACTTTAAACCAACATCTTTTAAAAGAAAAGAACACAATGATAAGAGGCTTGAGGAGTGAATGACGTTAAATTTCTTCCTGGAATTCAGCTGTCCTGAAAACCCAAACACTTGTGCAGGAAACAATCCCTGATGTTTCACCGGCAGCCACAGTGCCTCATCTTCCTTCAATCCGCTTTGCAGTTTCGTGTTTTCACAACAAAGTGTTGATTTCCCCTTCATTATAATTTCCCCGACCATTTAGTGCCTCCTCTGGGCTGCTGTCACTCTCATCACGGAGCAAGAAGATAGGAAATTGTTTTTTCTTCTGCTTTTTTTCTCCATTTTTTGTGAACACAGTTTCCTCATTAGAACAAATTTTACATAAATTCATGGATTGTGTGGCGAGGAGAAGGTCACTCCATGTCACCGCAATCTGATTAGACAAGAGTGTGTTCCAAACTGTGTCCCACTGTTTCCCCACCCCTCACTCTGGCTGTCACAACATCCCCTCTCCTGCCACAGCCTGTGTTTGTTTGCCTGCAGAAGTGCTTTGGGTGAGGAATGGGGCTTAAAATCACCTCAAAAATTTAATAAAAAGGGTATTTTTCAGTTGGATCAGTTCCACAAGTTGCCTGCCGGTCACATGAACAGCTGTGCTAACATTATTTACATATTTTATATTTCTATATTGATGTTTATATGCTTATATTTATATATGTATTTTCAGAGGTTACCTGAGCACTTCCAGTTAACCTGGCTGAAGTACCACCAAGTGGGAGCCCTGTGGCAGTGTCAGGGACATCAGCTCCTCTTCCAGGCTGGGATTTGGAAACTTCAGACAGAAATAGAACTTTCCCTGGGCACAAATCCCTTCTTCACGGGATCTCCTCTGCTCTGGAGGCAGACTGGGAGAGCTGGGGATGTTCACCTGCAGAAGAGAATATTCCAGAGGGACCTCAGAGCCCCTTCCAGGGCCTAAAGGGGCTCCAGGAGAGCTGGAGAGGGACTGGGGGCAAGGGATGGAGGGACAGGACACAGGGAATGGCTTCCCCCTGCCAGAGGGCAGGGATGGATGGGATATTGGGAAGGAATTGTTCCCTGGGAGGGTGGGGAGGGGCTGGGATGGAATTCCCAGAGGAGCTGTGGCTGCCCCTGGATCCCTGGAAGTGCCCAAGGCCAGGTTGGAGCACCCTGGGACCGTGGGAGGTGTCCCTGCCCGTGGCAGGGGTGGCACTGGATGGGCTTTAAGGTCCCTTCCACCCCCAACCATTGCAGGATTCTGTGATTCAATAACTGAATTTGAAGTATCTGCAAAGGGCTTGAGTCTAAAGCTCAATTACTTGGCCAGGCACACAATGGAACGGGGATGATCCCGTGTTTTAAGAGATGCCTTACAGCTTCTTCACGATTTTAAAATAAAACTCTCCTCTTTCCTCTGTGGCAAAATCCTTTCAAAGAGTCGACGGATTCCTTTCCCAAAGTTTCTTTGTGTTCTCCTCTTTGTACTCACCCCCTCGTTCCCGCAGCCGACTGGGAGTAGTGAGGGCTGAACAATCTGATTTTGGAACTGGAACGCAGGACAAAACTCAGGAGTCAAAAGCAACTGTGCTACTCTTCAAACAGAGGAGGAAATGTTGAGCCGTGCATAGCCCCAAAGAGGTGATGCTCTGCAGAGGCACCCTGCTCAAATCCATCCCATTTGTTGAAACTCCCTTTTCCTACCCAAGGATTTGCAGGTGGCTTTCAATGCCAGCACGTACAAGCTGTAGTAAACTCTTTGCAGCTCCATCTCTGTGTTCCATTCCATGGGAGATGAGAAACACCTGCCCAGCTGCAGGAGTACAGGGAGGATCTTGGGGCAGAGCTCTCAGTATTTGGATTTCAGACGGATTTGAGCTCTCCGTGTCCTTGTTCTCCCAGCCCACAACTTTTCCTGACAAAGCCCTGACATTCCACATGGGAGCTTCTGAGCACTGTTCAAAGTCCTTCCATAATTCAGCAGGTCCATGGCCCTCGGTCTCCCATGGGCTGATCCAAATCCCACGGAAAGTCAGGGAGAGGCAACATCGCTTTTTTAAAAAATTAGAATCAGTTCTGCCATGACTATGACTCAAGAAAAAGATTTGCTTCAACGAGTCTGGAAACCACGCCAGGCACCAAACCCAACCCGTGTTTCGTGGCAAGAACAGGCTGAAGATCAAATTCCAGTCTAGCATCCCCGAGTCCTCCTTCCTGGCTCTTTTCAAGGTCTTCCAGCCCCTTAACTCTACACTCAGCCCAGCACCCTCCTTCCCCTGCAGCTCCTGCTGGGGTTGGGAGGCACCAGGAGCTGCAGAGTTGACAGAACCGACGGTGCTGGAACAGATGGCAAGGACGAGTTAATTGCTCTGCTGGGGCAGCTCGAGGTGGCCTCGTGGAGGAGAATATGCAAAGATCTGTGATGAACTTTCATTAGCAACAGAAAAAGGTCCTGTCATAGAGACTTGTGTGCTCTTCCCGATGCAAATCCGAATTCCAGCTTCATTCCTGCTTGTAGCCAGTTCAGGAAACTTTACTCCTTGGAATGACTGTGGGAAAAAAGTGGTTCAAAGCTTTTCTTTTAGTTTTTTTTCCAAAGTGAAATTTCTTCTGCCGAGCCACCCTCCTCAGCAGGAGCCATAATTTTGCACTGAGGAACAAAACTGTTCCCCTTTGCCCTTTCTGGGATTTTCAAATCCTTGTTTGAAGAAAAGCATTTCTGCGTTTTCTTACAATGTGTCTCTGTGAGGAGAGAAAGAAACCTCAAGGAGAGATGCTAAAAAATCAGAAAATCAGAGCATTTCCAGCAGCATTAGGGTTACCCTGGAAAACACCACAGGCACAACTACCCTGGAAATTATAGCACGAAATTACAGCACATTATCAAATCACAGAATGGTTTGGGTTGTAATAGACCTTAAAGATCATCTTGTTCCAACCCCCTGCCCTGGATGGGAACACCTTCACTAGATCAGTTTTCAGAATAATTTACAAAAATGTGTAAATCCAATTGTTGGCAATTACTAAAGAAAAAGGCGTTCAGATATTTCAAGTAATATTCAATTCTGGGTGGATTTTTTTTTTTTCTCCTCAGAGCAACAAATTAAAGAATATACACAAGATTAAAAGAAAATTCTGGAATTCTGAAGCAACAGAAAGAAATTATATTCCTACTAATGCTATTGCAATTTTGAGGAGTTAAAACTTAAACCTTGCCCTATTTCAAGCCAGAAAGAGTAAAAAACCTGTGGCAGACAATGCAGAATCTTTAAAAGAGTCCCTGCACAAGGCTCTGCATGAGCCCTGAGGCACTCCTGGACCTCTGGCCCAGGACACTCCACTCCCTCCTCCTCAGATCAGACCCAGTGCAGCCCTTGAGCACTTGAGCTGTTTCAAACTCCCTTCAAGTAAGGAAAGTTCGGTTATTTCCCTTATTTTTTAAAAATTTTGGAACCAGTTGCTGATTTCTGTAATTCTGACTGTATTAACTAAAATTATTGTGCTAAAAATAGCAGGATACCATCAGTATGCAGTGCAGGCTGCAAACCCTGCTTTCAGTGTATGTATTTAAAATATCACAAACCACGCAAACGTGTATTTAATGATAAGGAAATGTCCCTGAGGTCAGGAGATTTGAATTTCCCTCCCACAATTAAAATGCCTCTCAAAACCTAAAGACTGCCAAAAAACCCCAGCAAAAGCCCTGCTGGAGCGACAGGAACTTTCTGCAGAGATAACGATCAACAGGGTTCTGTATAAAATTCATTCTATGGGAATGAGGTTTTAAATAGCTACCCATGGATTAGGAAAATAAAAGCCTTGCATAGATAACATAGAGACTCTTATTGCGAGGTTAGATAGCAGATCATCCCAGAGCAGGAATTGATAAGGAGGTCCCACTGTGAGCCCCTGAATTCCCACTGTTTTCCCTTTGGGATCAGAGGACCAGGGCTGCACAAGGCTCTGGGCGGCTGCAGATCCCAAACTTTCATTTTAACACCAGTTTTTGTGTGCCTAACATACCTATTCCTTCTCCTTCTCCTTCTCCTCCCCTTCCTCCTCCTTTTTTCTCCTTTTCCTTCTCCCTCTCCCTTTCCCTCTCCTTTCCCTTCCAAACCACACTGTGCTACAAATCCCCGTTTTCAGACTTACAAGCACTGAGATTCCAGAGAAGCCAAGTGCAGAGAATTCCTGCATGCCTGCTAGGAATTCTGAAGTGAATATCATTCCTACAAAATGTTATAAAGTTAATGCAATATTCCTTTCTGCTCTCAGCTGCTGCCATTTCCCTTTTCACTTGTGGTGCTGGGCTGGTTTTTCCTCCCCTTAAGAGGCTGTCCACAGTTCCTGTCAGAATTCCAGGAAGAAGGGAGGGCAGACAAAACCCCAAAGCAACCATTGCAAGATTGGATTTGTAACGTACCTCAGCAGGAACATCCCTCATGGAAAAAGCAAGATACCAAAATAAATGTCACTGTAGATAAAATTTTCATTTTGCTTTTTTTTGGAACCAAAGAATTTTTCATTTTCCCATCTAGGGACACAACAACTCTTCTTGAAAGCCGCTCATCACCTACAGCTTTTTCTGCACCACCTGAGGGGAGTTGTTAATCCATGTGCTGAGGACCTGCTCCCTCAGAGGATGTTGAACTCAGAACCTCTGAAAAAGGGCGATTCTGGGGATATTTGTGTCATTCTGAGGATCTCTGGTCCATTCTGAGGATATTTGTGAATTCCAGCAGAGTTTGTAAAACCCCTAGAGCAACCCAAGGACAGGAACCACCCTCAGAGCAGAGCAGGGAGCAGTGATCCAGGGATTTCTGTGTCCTTCTGGCTCCAGCACTGTCTGTTGGTGACCCAGTAGGACAGTTCAGTTTTCCATGTCCCCACAAATCTGCAGGATGGGAGCAATGATGGCAAGTCCTTCAAAATCCACTCATGAAAAGGACCCTAAGAGGCATTTTGAGCTGTGTGAGGAACAGGAAACTTTATTCCAGTCAGCCATGAGGGTCAAGGCCACGTTGGACAGGGCTTGGAGCAAGCTGGGATAGTGGAAGGTGTCCTTGCCCATGGCAGGAATGGGACTGGATGGGATTTAAGGTCCTGTCCAACCCAAACCATTCTGGGATTCTCTGACTCTGCCTATCAGAAGCTTTTGTTCCCATTTTACACCAGTAAAGCAATATTACATCTCCTGACCTCTTACATAATGTAAGCAACACGATTTCATCTGGTAGTTTCAGCACTGAACTGGATTTATTTTTTAACAACACCATATATATTTTATCCCAACTGTCATTCAGACCCTCAGAGCTGGGAAAACAAAGACAAACATTACAGAAAAGTTTATTCCCTCACTTGGAGGATTTCCACTCTGCTCTCATTATTTCTGGCAGACTCACTGTGGGGAGTTTTGCTTCTTCTCCTCAGTTATAAATATTCCATGCAGATTTTTAATTAGAGCAGCATGGGTTTTTTGGCTGAGACAAAAGAAATTGGATTCCTCCCCGCCCCATACCATTTGGGCTTTATTCATGTGGATGGACTTCCAGTAATGTACCCACATCAAATCTCTCCATAAACAAACCAGAGGCTGTTTTATTGAACTAAAACTCTAATTGCTTTTACCAACAGGTGTCTCGGAGATGGAAAGCAAAACAAATGTTTGATCTGGTCCGTCCTCTAAATTAGCAACAGATGAATTAGCAACTGAAGGGAAAGATGCACTTTTTAGCCCATTGTCTGGGTTTAAACTGCTCTTGTGGAATGCTTCATTCAGCACGAATTTGCTTATGAAGGAGCCAGAATTAGTTGCAGGGAGCACTGAACCATAAGGAAAAGCAAAAAAGGAACTCTACGGGGAAGGATAAAGCAGAAAGAGTAAACAGCAGAGTTCTGATTTCTGCCTTTCAGACCTCCTTCAGAAAACTTTTGCTGTGCTCTTCTTTATCTGCTTGTGGATACCTGATTGAGGATTTTATTGGGATTTTTCAAACGAGCTGCCTCGTTTAGAATCAGAGTCCCAGCCTGGACTGGGTTGGGAGGGACCTTAAATCCCATCCAGTGCCATGGGCAGGGAACCTTCCACTAATCCAGGATGCTCCAAGTCAGGTCCAACCTGGTCTGGAATTTGTGTAGGATTCCTCAAAACAGGCGATTTAACCAAACTGGAGTTTCCAGGTCTTGCTTGTCTCGTCCTCAACCCCTTGTGCTTCCCACCCTGGGAGCAGCTTCCAGGATTTGCCACTGGTGTTGCAGATCTGTGTCTCTGTCTAGAAAAAGGAATAACAAAACCCCCAACTCGCCCCTGCTGCCAATTCAGCTTTTCATCTCCTGATTTAGCTAATTGATTTACAAATTACAGCCATCAAAAGAATGCCGTGATTCTATCAAGCCGTTTAACACCCTGCCCTGCGCGGAGGGCTCGGGGCACGGGATGGCAACCAGGCAGAAGAGCGACTGTAAATGGCTCTGAATTCCACATCGAAAACAAACTGGAAATTAAAACAGCAAAATAAAGCATTTCTACAGCACATGAGTGTGGGATGCCTTAACTGGGACTCTTCTGTCCTGAATTCCAACACTGGGCACAGACCTGGATTTCACAAGTGGATGAAACAAGATACTGCAGGTGAAGGGATGCAGTCCTCATCCATTATTTGAGTCCTTTTTTATTTTTGTTTTTATTTATTAGTAATAGTACTACTACTCATAAATAGTAATAGTATCATCGTTATCATTATTATTATTGTTACATTTCTGTTGATTTTGGGGGGGATATTGGGGTTGCTTTTCATTGTTGTTTGGGTTTTTTCCCCATTTCTCAGCCTCCTCTATTTCACGCCGCTATTTTCTACCACTCTAAAGCCACATTTTTGCTTTTATATTTTCTTCTTTCTTTCATCAGAGACCTCCATGCCCCGCAGAAAAAACAATCGGAGGGATGGGGAGAAGACACATTTGCAAGGCATCCTTCCTCTAACAAAGAGACAATTATCACCCCCAAACTTACGCCTCATCCCTTTTCATTCCCTGCATCGCCTCCCATCCCAAGAGGTGCCGAATTCGGAGTGGATGAGATAATTTCTGTGGTACATCCTGGCCAGAACAACACCCTGGCCAGATAATAAAGTAATGCCTTGACTCTCTAACATTAAAAATGTTGTTGGAGGGTTTTTGTTTCTCCCGCAGTTTTGGTGACACTAGAAGCCAATTCAGGTGAGTGAAGTAGCAAAGACACCTGGAGTGCTCGGCAACCCTTGGAAGAGAACCAGGCTTGAAGCAGGCCGAACCATCCCATTTCTCTCAGGATACTGAAGGAACCATTCAAGTTTTGATGCCCCTCCCTGGGAGCCCAATCTGCTCTCGTGCTACCCACAGGAAGAACCCCAGATTCCATCTCCTGTCCCCTGCCCTGCTGGGCAGGAGTTGAGGTTGTGGAGTGCAAAGGATCATCTCGCTTCCATTTGTGCCAAGGGGGAAAGAGGTTAGGGAAAACAGCAGCTCCAGCCCTGGCTGAGCATCAGCCTTTCTTCCCTCCCACAGGAAGGGAAAGTGCTTTTTCCCTGGAAAGACACAGGGGTGGCAGTGACGGGGAGGACATTGAGCTGTCCCTGGGTCAGTAGGGCACCTGGACAGGGAATGGAGTCAATGCCACGTTGGAAAAGAGCAGGAAAGGACAGTGACCCCCAGAGGGATGAATGGACACCACTGAGCCTCCTCCCAACAGCCAAACAACCAAACAGATTTAAGTTTCCACCAGATATGGAATTAGGTGTTGAATTAATGTCTGGGTTTTTCCATTTTATTCCGTAGGGATCGTAGACAGAATAAGGATGGATGGCCAATGAAAGATTTGGTATTCCCATGGATTTTTGTAGTCTGCAGGCAAACAAAATAGGGGACAAGGGAGAAAAAGAAAAAAGACGATACTGGGAGAGAGGTGTCTGAGCAACACCCCCCCAGCCTGACCCCAGAGGTGTCACTGGGACAGTCCTGGCCCTGTTCAGAGCTCCCCAGGGGCTGCTCTCACATTCAGCTCTTAATGCTGACTCCCAGCACGTGCTCAGGCTTCAAACTGTTTATTCAGCCAGCCTGGGCTTGCAGGCTAGTGTCTCCTCTTCACTTTAATTGTTGCCACTGACCTAACAAGCATTTCATAGGGGGAGAAAAAAAAAAAAATCAGCACACTAGAAAGTGTAAACTCCTTGTGTCCTTGTTCTCATAATTTTCTCTCAGTGTTGCACCCCAGGCAAAGAAATTCGTTTGGCTTTACAAGGAATTCTGCTGTAAGTCAAGTGTTATTAAGGGCTTCTTCATATTGTTTATCACGGGAATCTGAGCTGATGTCTCTCTGAGCCGTCCTAGGGAAGCTTGTTTATTAAAAGGTACAAGTGTTCCTGCAGCCCTACAAGCACGGCCCTGACAAGCTCTCTCTTCACACAGCTCCAGAATAAATAACTCGAGAGCAGAGGAGAAGCTCAGGCTCTGCCCTGGCTGACAGCACCCCATGGCTGAGCAATTAGGGATGCAACCTGATGCTGGAGGGCAAAATAAAGCGAAAGCCACACTGCCTTGCAGGGCTGGGGAGCACAGAGTTATTTTAAAGCCCTATTAGCAAGTGCCTTGCCTTGCACAGGCATTTTTACTTGCACCAGCAGTGCAGCTGATGCTATGAAGCAGAGGTTTGATGTGGCTCTTGCTGGGGCTCGAAATCTCGCTGTGAGAATTTCCTGGTGCTGACAGAAATGCCACATAAGGGAAAAACCCTACACGTGTCTCTGAGCAATGTGGGAAAGCCCAACCGACCACACCATGAGGTTTAGAGTTGGGGGTTTTTTTGTGTTGTTTCCTGACCCTGCGGCCGGGGCTAGCTGCCCCCCAGACCCCTTTGTCAGGGCCAGGCAGTCGACCCAGGATTCAGCCAGACAAGAGTTTTTGGTGGTGCCTTCACGTAAAAGATGTAAAAAATAAGTTTTGAGTACCACACTGCTGTGATTTCTTTACAGGGATTAGAGTACATGAAGCAGGAATTATAATCTAATTTTCATATAGAATTATGGAATATCCTAAGTGAGAAGGGACCCACCAGGATCATCCAGTTCCACTCCTGGCACCCCAATAATCCCACCTGTTGACATAAATGTGAATTTATATGTAAATGCACTGAAGGACATATGGGTTTAAGGGATTAAAAAAGGTTTGTCAATGTTGGATTACACTCAGTGGTGATAAAGAGATAAGCCCGGAAGGCCGGAGAGAGAGCCTCTTCCCTGGGCCCAGAGGTGACCCTGGGACTGTATCCAGGTCACCGGGGATGGGCGGAGAGAGGTTTGTGGCTTGTGGACAAAGCTGGAGCTGTGAGAAGTGAAGGTTGTATTTTGTGACCTTACAGGGTATTGTTTACCTGTTCCCGTAACAGGCAATGTCTGTGCACTGCTCCAGGTGATGGGGAGACACTGTGGGGAACATCTTTCCTGTTTCCGTGATGTTCTATCCTGTTCTGTGGGGGTATTTAGGGAATTCACACTGCGCAATAAACGATTTTGACTTTGCACCTCAAGGAGTGCGGAGTTATTGCCCACGCGTGATTACTGCAGGTTTACATACTATAGCACTGGAAACTGGGAACAAACAGAGTTTATATGGCAAGGAGGGAGTATCTTCCTGCCCAGAAATCACCAGGGTGACATCAGGCCAATAATTTCCCTTGAAGAAGGAGCACAGGCTTGGCTCTGTCTCATTAACCCACACTCAGTGGTGCAAAAAGCCATGAAAATACAAATACACGTGAAAATAGATACATATGAAAATACAAAAACTTGAAAATACAGATACATGTGTGGAGGGGCAGCAGGAGAGGAGCAGCAATATTTTCTTCACTTTAAACGCACTCTAAGACAAATTCCACCACCATTCTCCTGCCCTGCAATGCCCCCAGTGCCTTCCTCAAAGGTCCCCAGCAAAGTCCACAACCCACGGATCCCTCTGATCCCAAATGCTGGTTCAAGGGATGGAGAGAGAAGAGATTTCCGTGGAAACATGTTCCAGTTAGGAGCTGTGGCTCTCTATTACTGGATAAAAGAGCCAGTAATTTTTGCTGATGTGATCATTATTGCAGGGGCTTAATTGGCCAGAACTGTCAGTGGCAATTAAACGCTTCCAGTCGGGGCCGTGGAGCTGCAGTGCCTCGCCGTGTGTTTAGAGCTTCCCGCTTGTTCCCTCACACCAGATGATGCCAGAGTGCCTGGAAACCTGGATTTTATTCCGTGGTAACAGTTCAAACACCCAGGAAGCAAATCTTGCGTAATTGGTAGCTTTATAGGCTGCAATCACTTGCCTTATCTTTGTATATATTGCAATTTTTCTGCGGTTTTTGTCTCACTTCTCACTGGGGGAAGTTGTCCTAATGGGAGGCTGTAATTAGAGCTGCAGTGAACCGGTGGAGATTTGTAAGGCTGAAAAACGTTTTCCTTCTGGGATGCTTCACTCTTTGGCTGGATGCCAAGCCTCAGCTGCCTGGAGTTCAGTGGGGTGATTTCACCTCAAAAGTTTTATGAAAATGAACAACCAACTTAAAACCCAGAGAGTTTAAAGGATGGGGTACTTGAATCCATAAATAGTTTGGGATTCTGGTGTAAAAAGTTGTCTCACGTCTTTCCTAGCCTTGTAAGGTCAACATAAGTTTGGAAAATAAAACATGAGATATCAATTCCATCTTCTTTATTATTTCTAAGACAATGGAACAACCAAAACCAGGTCAGGCTGCAGCATCAGAAGTTGCCCAAACAGAGAGAGGCACAATCTTTCCCAAAAAACCAGCCCATCCCAAAAGCAGCGAGGAAAATGGCAAAGCTCAGCTCTGATAAATTAAAATTTTAGTTGTGGGGTTGGACACCTTCACCCTAGATAAGAACCACATGGTGCCAACACCTCTGTTCACACTGCAGGGTTTCATTTGTTTTCTTCCTTTTTAACAACATGACATTTTGTTATAAGCCACTGCACAAGAAAATACATTACAAGTGTAGGAATTGGCTTTGTGCTGGAAGAGAAAAAAAAAAAGTGGAGGAGACACAAGCAAAGATCTGTAAAAGGAAGTAAACCCACTGCATAAATCACTACAAACCCAGGGTGGAAGAGGCTGCACTTCATAAAATCTGACACTGTCACCTCCAGTCTGCAAAAAGGAGATAAAAAACCCCCTGGATGCTAAATTTGTCCTTTACATCGAGTTTGAAAATTATAACATCATAAAATCAGAATAAATCAGTCAACTTCAGTCCCTGGGACTGTGTTAGGGATTGTCCGTTAGATACTGAGGATTTGGGAGCTGAATTTGTCCTTCATTTAGAGCCTGGACATTGTAACTTCCCACATTTGGAATGAATCAGACACTCTGGTCCCTCACACCGCAGAATTTCTGTTCTGTAGATCCCACATTAGATTCTAACACTGATATTAAGATTTATTCCTCCAGGAGTAGTTTTTTTTGTGTGCTCTTCACTATTTTGCACAAGGAGCTTGGAAAAGGCAGCGGGACTGGCTTTGTCCCTTGGATTTCTACTTCCAGCCAGAGCAACAAAAAGTAAGGGAAAAAAAATCCAGTCCTTGACCCTCAGTTGAATTGGAAAATTATTTTGAGCAAATCTTGATAAGTGCAGAAAGCAGGAGAGAGAGAGGGAAGAGACGAACACCAAACCAGGCTTCAGACATGTCTGAAGGGAAAGGCAAATATCCAGGGGGAAATGCAATCATTTGCATAAATTATGGCAATTTTTGTTTGAGGGAGTTTCTTTCTTTTTCTGTCTCTGTGGGGTTTTAGTTTTGGGGTTTTAGTTTGGGTTTCTTTATCTAAGCAAAAAAAAAAAAAAAAAAAAGGACTAAAAAAGTAAAAATTGGAAAGAGGG
>VZTE01006374.1:145979-172736 GCA_013397775.1 Eulacestoma nigropectus | reverse complement strand
AAAAAAAAAAAAAGGACTGAAAAGTTAAATATTGGAAAGAGGAGGGGATCCAACACCTGGACACAAAATGAACTTATTTCACTTTTCATTTCGGCCACCAACTCACAGAAGCACCAATTTACACTTAGCTGCTCATTAATTTCCAGTGAATTACAGATGCATCACCCTATTGATGAAAATATATGTGGGGGGAGTTATAATTGAAAACTTTTAGTATGAAAACCTCCCCCACAGGAAGTGAACTAAGTATGGGAAGAAGATGTGAGGTGCAGTTCACATTTTGTGTGCTCACTTTCCAGAGGTCAGAGAGAAATTAGTTAGGTCTACAAGGAAAAATATCCCACAGGAACTCCTGAAAACCCTGCATTTGGACAGGCTGCCCAACCAGCGTCATGGGATTTGCAGGATTTTTGGATACAAATGTTTAAATTCCTCTTTGTGTTCTTGAAAAGCTGCATAAAATGGGGCCAAAGCACCCGTGCTGGACTCTAAAACTTTTGCACAGATAAAGCCGGGAAATAATACTAATAAAATAATTAACTGTGTGGAAAAGCTTATCATAAACAGAAAAACAATAGAATTATTAGAAGATACAGAAGACAGGCAGGTTCTCAGTTTAAGTAATCTGGAAGAGGATTCAGCCCAAAAATCCCCCGCCCAAATCCCCAAAATCTTGAGGCATTAATCCGACACTTTCAACCCCCAATTAAGGAAAACTCTTTTGAGGATCAGATGTTAAAAAGCACAAAAGAAAACGCATTCACGCTACCTTGCAAACTACTTTCACCCAAATGTTCCATTTTTCTGCCCTGACAGCAGATAATCGTGGGGAAATGGCCTCTGAATTTGTAAAGCAGGTGAATGTAATGTGGCATAAACATGTTTATTATGCAAATCTGATTGCTTAAATCTTCAGCTGGAGCTCATTTGTTTGGATGAGGCAGAAGATGCTGAGTTCTTTGTCTCTCCTTGGTTTATTCACCAGCAGATCTGTCGAGATAATTGTTGATATTCCCCCCCAAACCATTCACATTCCAGGGGAAGCTCAATTCTGATAAGGGAAGGAAATGGTACCTGGGCTTTGAACTTGAATTCGGCTCCCTAATTCAGAGGGAGGGGCTGCAATGAAAAGAAAAATAGCAATGCCTCATCTTTGAGATATTCAGAGACGTTTTCACTTAATTCTTCGAATACCATTGATGTTTCATAGAAAGGAACTAGATTGTTCTTGGAAATTGGGGGGTGGATATTAAATAACTGCAAGTCAGAAGAAAGAAAAAACAAGAAAAAGGAGGAATTGGGAACGGTTAGCTGGGAAACCACCTCCTCAGGGGCACAGAGAAGGTGATCTTTAGTCCATCACAATAATCTACAATAAGATTTCATCCTCTTGTACTTGTGGAAGATGAACAGTCCCCTTTTCTAAAATAAATGCATTTTTATTTTCTTCAAAATCACGATGTTAAGGCCACTGGTGGCAATTCCCTCTGATCCTACAAAGCCACTGTCCTGACTGAAACCTGGATGGGTCTATGAAAATTTCCCCTCCTCTCTCCTGTTTTTCTCTCTCAAGGCCACCTGATCCCATTCCCAGTGTCCTGCTCTGAGGTGGAAGTGGAACCACGTGTGAGGCATCCCCTAAAGGCCAGAAATGAAGGCCCTAAAAGCCTGAAACTCATAAGTTTTAAGGAAAGAGCAGCTTTCTCTTAAGCCTCAGCCTGGACAGGGGGCTCAGGGATTCCTTAGGTCCTTTAGGAGTTGCCACGTTGCAGACATGGATATGGATTTGTAGAAACATACGTATGTGTTTGTGTATAACAATAACAACAGTCATTATCATCATCCTCATCACCTTCATTCCAGTCCTTCAGGCAGGTGTTTTTGCCCAGTAGCTGGGAAAATCCAGATCTGGAATCCACACCTGAAATCAAGCATCAAGCACTTGGATATTCCATCCTGCCTTGCCACCTCAACCTGCCAATATTTGGAATATTTTATATTCCAGGCAGGATCCTGATCCTGCCATCCTCAGACCAGCAAAGATCTCCAGGATCAACCCCACAATACGATCGATGTCCCTTGGTCTTCATGGATTATTAATTTCCAGCAGAACAGCTGGAATTGGGACTGACAACAACAAACCAAAATCTCTCTTTCATCCAGGAATTTGCTCCCTTCTGTCTGCAACTATTGGAATGTGCAGCCTTGCATCCATGCAGAAATGATGGAGAATTGTGCTTAGAATTTTGCCCAGCCTACATTTGTGATCAAAATTAAGGTAACTCCTATTCATAAATGAGTTTTAAAAAAACCCTCCTGCCTCCTCAGATCTGAATTCCCTGGGAGGTGATGATGCTTCCCAAGGAACTGTTACATTTCTGTGATAAACCAGCCTGGCATTTTAAACCAGAATTAAAACACAAATAATGGGCAGAGGGTCAGGAGAGAGCCCACGCTTGGTTGTTAGAAGAAATTTATTATCCAGGTCAAAGTGAATGGAACAAAATCAGATTTATAAATATTATTATTGCTCTCACTGAAAGCATCATTAACTTTAGAATATTTGCATAAGGAAGTTGAAAAAAAAATTTAATCTAGCAAAAAAATTAGTAGCTACTTTTAATTTTTATCCCACTCTCCAATTATTATTTGTGTGCTTATTTAAACACAAAATCCCCAGAGATTTCATCAGGATATATGGAGATTATTTGATAGCCTGGTATTTAATTCCCAGAAGAGAAAGCAATTTCCCCAGCAATAACAAGAAATTTTCAGTGTGTTTATTTTCTGCCCAAACCAGCACCTTGTCTTTTGATCAGGACGAGGGAATCACTGGAAAGGCGGCAAAAAAGTCGCTGCCAGTGGAGGGAGCTGCCTCTTGTTCTCTTCCACATCCAGAGCTTTTAGAGGCGAGTTTGTACAGGGATGGGAAAGAGGTTTCTGAAATCTGAAAGGGGAAAATTTTGGTGGTTCCAGAGCTGGTGACTCCCAGTTTGTCCCAGGATAAACCTTCTGCCCCAGTACAAACCTCTTACTCCAGTACAAACCTCTTACTCCAGTACAAACCTCTTACTCCAGTACAAACCTACTTCTCCATGCTGGGAGAGGGGAAATTCTCATTTTTCAGCAGTGAAAAGCAGCACTTCCACCCCTTGCTGGAGCACGGGGAGGGAAGACTGTTTAAATATTGTTATTATTTACTGAATTATTCATTTTTATGGCAATAGGGAGAGCACAAACCAGGCAGGGGAATTGGGGCACTCGGGTGACCCCAGGTAGTGCCACTGACTTTGGTAGGAGCCCCCAGTCTGTGCCAAGGGAGGAAAATATAAACCAGGAGCCTGTCCAAAGTTTCTTATCCCTTCTCCAGGAGCCTTTTCATCCCAGCAGGTCGGTGGCTCTTGCATTTCACACAAATCTGGGCCTCTGGCAAGGATTTCCTGCGTGTGAAGCTCTGTGTTAACTTCAAATGCCTGTTGTCAGCAAAAGCTGAGACCAAAAACCCTCGAAAACAGACTGAAACAAGGAAAGAGCTCAGGAAATACTCAGGGAGCTCCTTCAAGATGATTCTACTGTTATGTGGATCCAGTGTTCTGTGGATATTTCTTACCCAAATTAAGAATATCAGCAAAGGGAAACCACAGCTACAACTCCTGTGTCTGTGCAAAAGGTTCATAATGAAGGGTGTCACTGCCTTACAGAACATTTCCCTGGCACTTGCAGCCATCGAATCCCCCAAAATATCATTTTATTCTCCTCTGAACACCCCTCTGCAGCTCTGAAAAAGGGTGAAGAATTATGGCAGTGTTGATGCCAAACAAATCCATTTCCATAAAGCCACCTCCTGGCCCAGTTAGGAAATTCTATTTAAGAATCTGGAAGTCTTTTCTGGGCAAATTTGTAACAGGTAGTAGGCCACATTCCAACCCTAATTTTGTCAAAAATTACAATTATTGTGATTCTTGGAATGCATCAAGGGGAAAAAGCACAGGAAATCATCCCCTGCTGTGGCTGGGTGCCAATTTCAAATGTTACACTTCATTTTCAAGGTGGAAACCCCATGTGCTTTTCCCTCCTCTTTGCTTTTTTACCACTTGAAACCCTTGATTCTATTTTTTTTTTTTTTTTTTTTTCCTACTGGAAAGACCAAACATCTGAACTAAGCTGGTACTTCCACGTCTTTTGAGAAGCTCTGTCAGAAGAAGGAAATCAACCAAATTCTCACCTAGGGGGGTTAGTTTAATAAAAATCAATAATATTTAATATCCAGCTAAACCTGCTGCCATAAAGTGGCACAGCATCCGTAGAAACACCTCCAGATCTCGGTAGTTTCTTTTATTTTTCTATTTATAATATAATTCTGTAGCTTGAAAGTTGCTTTTGCAGTGAAGGAGTTTATTTACGTGTAATTCCATATTCTTGGGCAGGTTTGAGTGGAAATTTGGGATTAATGAGACCTACCAGAGAAGAGATTCTGGGGGAGCAGGGGCTGGAGGATTCCACTCTTTAATCCCAGGTCATTTCCAGTAAAATTTTAAAGGTTCAGCCAGAACAAGGCCCAGAGCTCCTGCAATTAAAGCCAAATGATTGAAAACACAAGTTTGGGGGTTTTTTTTAAGGGTAGATGCATTCAAAATTAATTTCTGACATTTTGTCCTGAGAAAAGGCTTGAAGCAACCTGGGATAGGGGAAGGTGTCCCCTGGGATAGAAGAACTGGATGGGGCTTTAAGGTTCCAACCTTCCAACCCAACCCATTCCAGGATTCTGTGATTCTAAAATGTAAGCTGTCGCTGTTGTACCCGGGACGGTGAGAAACGACACAACCAAGATCCGGAGAAAATGGCTCATTTAATTAATTATAAATCCGTTTCTATAACTTGGTTCGCAAGAGTAGCACGGTACTATTGGTCCCTTGGCCAACCACCTCCTAGAATGATTGGTGGAGGCTGTACAACACCCATCTCAAAATATTTTCCCCAGTGTACCATAACAACACTGACTGAACAACAGCAGGTGCAAAGATAAAGAATTCGTTTACAAAAACCCGTAACTGTTTTGCATAGTTTTCGTGAGAGACACGGAGTTCTCACAGAATGCTGCAGAAAGCTGAAAAATCCCTCTACTAAAGCTTTTCCGTGTCCACAGTAAGCTATCATTTAAACGCATCATTTATTTTTTCTTTTTAAAGACAGCATTGAAAAGAGAAAAATATTTTCCCAAAATGCATTCCAAATTTCTCATTTTCCTTCGATTTACCAAGAACTAAAACCACACCAAATTTTGACAGGTTTTTTCCACTCAGCTCTGAGTTAGCTTCTTCTCTTATTGCAGTTCCTTCATTAAATGAAACAACAGCTCAAATGCCTTAAAAGAGGTCCTGTAAATTTTGTTATTGATTTACAAAGGCAGCAAAAAGGGGTCCAGAGGCAGCAGAAAGGGGTCCAGAGGCAGAGGAACCCTCAGCCTGTGCTGAAGGAGTTACTGCAAGAGTGGTGCAGAGAAAAACAGTTCCTCAGAGATGCTGAACCACAGGATTGTGGTAGAAAATAAAATGAACCAAGGACTCTTACTGATCAAACCCCTCATTGGAACGGAAGCATTTGGAGATTACTTTCAGCTTCTGGAAATTACTGACAATAAACAAATATCCAAACAGTGCCTCTGAAGCCATCACGGAACGGTTCATGGGGTTTTTATGCACCAAGGCAAGAGAGAGAAATAAATTTTTTAAAAAGGCTAAAAAAGGGGTGAAATATTACCCCCAGGTTCTTGAAGGAATTTCAGCCCACAGGATGCTCTGGCTGCCATGAATAAAGGAGGCGACAAGGTCTGAGACAAGGTTTCAAAAGCAGGAGGAAGAGAAAGTGGAAAAGCCAAGATTTATTTGATTCATCCCAACAGCAAGAGGGGCTCTGTTTGCCAAGGTTAGCTGACACCAGCACAAAAATGGAATAGCCATAAATTTGTCTCCAACGAGATCTATTGTCACTTGGAGATGATGAAACCTGGTTTATCATCTGACTTTTAAAATATATACACACAGAGCAAGATGTGCTGTTAACAGATAAAATAATACCAGCTCTGAAATTTTAAGGGGATTCACAAAGCTGGTGTGTGTCACTGTTGTACCCGGGACGGTGAGAAATGACACAACCAAGATCTGGAGAAAATGGCTCATTTAATTAATTATAAATTGGTTTCTATAACTTGGTTCGCAAGAGTAGCATGGTACTATTGGTCCCTTGGTCAACCACCTCCTAGAATGATGTGGAGGCTGTACAACACCCATCTCAAAATATTTTCCCCAGTGTACCATAACAACACAAACTGAACAACAGCAGGTGCAAAGATAAAGAATTAGTTTACAAAAACCCATAACTGTTTTGCACAGTTTTCGTGAGAGACACAGAGTTCTCACAGAATGCTGCAGAAAGCTGAAAAATCCCTCCACTAAAGCTTTTCAGTGTCCACACGTGTGGATTAAAGTGAAATAAAGGAGTGTGTGGTTATTATTTCCCCAAAGAATCTCCTCTTCCTGAAAGGTGTGCAGGAAGCCTCCCGGCCATCCTATTCCATGCAAACAATCCCACATAAATTTGTTGATTTGATGCCAATTAAACAAGGAATGGGGAGTACTATTTCCCAAATCCATCCCTTGGCACGTGGGTTGTGGAAAGAGGCATTTCAGGAATAGGTTCCCTGCTGTATTTTCCTAATGTACACATGCCAGGATAAATCTTTTTGTGGCATTGGGTCTGAGCTCTCTCTGCTTCAGCCTCAATCCGTTTGCCACGGATTGCTCTCTGCAGGATCCGTGCTGAGAGCTCGGATGTGCTACACCAGGGCCAGGGCAGAATTACACCAGCTCTGAAAATTGGACAACTGCCAGAGCACTGAAGGTCTTCAATCCATAAGAACTGATTCCAGTCCCTAGGAACTGCCTTCAATCCATAGGAACTGCCTTCAATCCATACAAACTGTTTTCAATCCCATAAAAACTGCCTTCAATCCATAAGAACTGTTTTCAATCCGTAAGAACTCCTTCAATCCCATAAGAGCTGCTTTCAATCCACAAGAATTTCCTTCAATCTCATAAGAATTGCTTTTAATCCACAGGAACTGCATTCAATCCCATAAGAGCTCCCTCTGCCTCCTTCTCTGTACGTCCCATTTTATAGAGAGACTTGGGAATTATTTGAGAGAACTCATAGACCCGCTAAATATATTACTACAGAAGGAAATAGGAATCCTGTGAGAATGATAAACCCCAAGGGAGGAGATTTTCCATCCTGTTGGGACCTCACAAGGTCACCCCATCAGCCAGAGACCCTGCCAAGCTGCACTTGGCTGTGCCTGAGCTCAGGGAAATATCCTGACACCTCCATCCCAGCTCCAGTGTCTCTCACCAAGGAGACATGGGAAAAACAGCTGGATTTTCTGAGCAGCTTCACTGCTGGTGATTTTACAGGGAATTAGGGCTCTTATTAGCAGAGGAATGGATGAATACCCAAAAAACCAGCAAGACCAAGCCTTGGAATTAAATCCTGATGGGCAGGGAGCAGGAACTTGAGCTGTCACAAAATTTAGGGGCTGCCAACCCCTCCCCTGTCAGGGTTTCCACAGCACATCCCAGCTCAGCAAGGACCATCTAGGAAACCACAGACCCTCTCTCCAGAAGGAAGAGTTTAATCCTGACTTCTTGGCATTTAAGAATTTCTTTTTCCTGGCTCTACCCGGCCCCACACAGGACTCCTGTACTCAGGATAAATCCCTTACCCTGCTCAAGGATCAGTGTTTAACATTCCAGCTTTTAATATTCCTCTAAACCACGTTTAGGGAAGGTCTAATCCCAGTTTTGAGCTTGGATTCACTTTCCAGTCTTGGACACATCAATTCTCTCCCTCAGTTCCCCACCAGTGAGGGGATGACGGCCCAACATTGGCCATTGCTCAATCTCAAATATTATTGGAGTAAGCAATGGATAGAAACAACCCAGGAGGTGCTTTATTATCCTACAAAACACTCAGCAAATGAAATAATTCCTCTGCTAGGTCAGGATAAACCTACAAAATCTCAATTTTCCGCTAACTTCAGTTGAATAAAGGAAGGAGGAATTTCACCCAGGTTACTTCTTCATTGGGCTTTAGAATTGGTTTAAGAAAGGAAAGAAAGAAAAAGAAATGAGCCCTTCCCAGGCCGATTCATCCCACTCCAACACAGGGCAGATAAATTGCTTTTATTCCTTTGAATAAAAGGAGCCATAAGAACACTCACAGAGCAGGACCTTAAACCTGCCTGCCCGTTGACAGAGATGAATTTCATTCTAACTGAAAATCCATACAAACTTTAATTTTGAATGAACCTTTGATTCTCAATTAATTTTTTTTTTTCCCAAGTCCTTAATTTCACTTTGAGATACTGGTATTCCCATGGAACAATTCCCGACCCGCTCTAATGGTGGAGCATAAATTGCAGATATGTTTTCTTTTCAGGCAGGTTTCTTCCATAACACAAAGCAAATTTCCAATTAAAGGCAGATCCTGTTGGAGGCAGCATCCCAAAAGCACAGCGTGCCTCAGGCTTTGGGGAAAAAACAAAGAAACAGCCACAAAACCAACAAACACCTCAAAAAATATCATTCATGTTGTCTCTGCTGTTCTGCTTTGGTTGGCAGAGCACTTTTGCCCTAATTAATAATTTGGAGCATTAAAACAAATCCCAGGACCAGCTCAGAGGTGCTGAGCGACCCTGGATTTCCTGCTGGCACAAGAACAGAGTCATCCATATCCAGAGGGGGCAGAAGGGTGAATTTTAGTAAAAATCTAATGATTAAACGAACACAATTAAAAAAAAACCAAACCCTGATGGCACCGAGCTTTGCAAGTCCCAGCCAGGCATTAAAAATGGGGCTTCTTGCCCAGGTAAATCCTAAAAACCCACCACAAAAACAGGGCACAGAGGGAACTGGAGAACACACAGACGTGACACTTGTAAAAGCTGACATTTTAATTGGAAGTGACACAATGACTTAAAAATAGACAGACATAAAAGTCCTGCAAGATTAGCATGGCCTTTTCCATGCCCTGCTGGAGGACTGGAGCCTGTATTTGTAGCAGGAATTACTCCACAGTCATTTCCTACAGCAATAATCTGAAATAACTCTGAGCTGGACACCTCTCCTTAAGCACAGAGAGAAATTCCTGGGTAAAACGAGTGTGGACATTGCCCAGACCAGTGTGGTTGTTGCAAAATATTTCAGATTAAATATCAATTCAATATCACCTAAAAACTGTAGACAAAAACCTTTAAAATAAATTGTGTCCTCCAGAGATGCTCTTGAGGAACCAGCGGAGGTCAGCTCCCAGTCCTTCACTCCAACCCCAGGTGAGCAACCTCAGCTTGTTTTGGCTTTAAAAAAGTAAATTATGGCATCTCTGAAGGCCCCAAAGAGCCCAAGGTATGGGGACACAAATTGTTGAGCTGGAGAGGAAAAGGGAGGGATAAAGTGAGGGGGGCCGAGCGCAAGGTGTGGGGTCAGCAGGTGAAGTACAGAGGAAAGACCCCCAGGGGTGTGGTGTCACCTGTAGGTGTCACCTGTGGGGCTGAGATCAGCTCTTGCAGCACCTGATTTATTCAAACTGAACACGATGTCCTGCCCCAGAGCCCCAGCCGTAAATACAGCCAAGCTTCTGCCAGCCAGAATCCCAAAAGCAGCCCTATAAATTGTGCCTCTGGTTAGGAAGGGATTTTCAAGGGGAGAGGCAAATAAAATCAATGTTTTCAGACATCTCTCAGCTGCAGGTGCATCTCCATGTTCTGTTCCCATGACAAAACACTGCCAGACTCATCCCCAATCCTGCAAAGGGCAAACTCCTTCATTCCAGGGAGTTCCTCCCACGTAGACACTGTGGTTATAAACTCACAGAAGAGAATCACGCCCTTCCCTGCCCCTTTCTCAGGACAAGCTTCTCAACCAGGGAAAACAAATCACTTTTTAAGGATGTTTAAAGAAAGATTGCAGCGTTCAGGAGTCATTTCATCAGCACTGCAGTTGTTGTGGGCACCTTCCACACAACAGCCTGAGTAACAGCAGAGCTAATTCCACTTTTTTTTTTTGGAGCTGGGCTGTTCCCCATCCGCAGTAAACAAACGAAACCTGATTGCAAATTTTGAATCCCATCACCAGATCCCTTTTATCTCCTTCTCACCTCTTACAACAGCTTTAAAGAGTGGCACATGAATGACACCAGTCTGTGGATTAGTGAGCCCTGGGAAATATTCTTACATGCAGAGGCTGAGAACATCAGCAGAGCTGAAAACAGAAAGGGTATTAAACAGGGAGGAAAACTGGATTTATGGCTTTCATTTACGGCTCTAAACAGGTAGACTCAGAGTGTGAGACACCCTAGAAATATCTTCTAAGCCAGGACTTGTGGTGCAGTCTCTCCAAGCCAGGACTTGTGGTGCAGCAGCTTATCAAGAGCCACACAAGAAGATGCTCAAACCCCTCTCAATACACACAAGAGACAGACAGTCAGTAGTGCAGTGAAATCCCTCACATTTTGCCTGAATGATTCCTCTCTAATTTTTCTTTCTGCTGTTTGATCCCCCACTGAAAGTGCTGGCCCTTTCGGACCCCCCAACCCACCCTTTCCTTGGGGGTGCAGGTACCTTTTGCCTGCCCTCAGACAGATTTTATAGCCCAATTCAAAAATTGTTTAGTCAAGCCATTCATTCTTTGTCACTTTAATCTCTCCTTGTAAATCAAACCCTCAATCTTCATCATTTTTCCTGTCCTTCCACAACAGTCTGTTCCTGGCTTTCTGTTCTCTTTGGCAAGTTGATAGAAGACAATAGCAAATATTTGGACGTGTCCTGCAGTTTGCAAATTGTAGCAGCAGCTTTGTTGAGATCTGTTCTGCTGTTTACTCTGCCTGTCCCCTGCATTCTTGTGCTTAAAGCCCTCCCCAGCCTTCCAACAGGGAAAAAGATCGTCAGATAATCAAAATACTGAATACTGAAAAGGTCAACATAATACTGAACAGAACCTGAGCTACTCCAATGTATTGGGTATTAAAATTATTGTATCTTGCACTTGTGAGAAAGAGCAGGGGAGAAAAAGAGCAAAGGCTGGAGCATTAATCCACTGAGGTGTCAAAGACAGCAATGAAAAGGAGAAAGAAACATTCTGAACCATTGATTCGATCTGATTTATTTTCCTAAAAAAGGGAATTCCCTTTATCTATTCCAAGATAAATATTCAGAATGAAGCAGCCTTACAAAAAACCTTCACTAGGGAAAGAATTCTGGCCTGGAATTGAATGAGTTGGAAGATTCTGCTACGAAAAACAGAAATATTTACTCCAGTGTTTACACTCTTAAGATGCTGCTGGTGCTTTACCCTAAAATGAGACATGGGAAGAAATGACTTCTCACAGAGGTTTCCAACAGACAGAGCAGTCAGTGATGGAAGAGGTTTTGTTATTCATGCTCAGGAAACAAGGGCTGTGAATTTGCTGAAATTCGTCCAGAGAGCTCCAACAACACAGACACATGAGCTGCATTTGCATTAAATAATGGCTGAATAAATAAATACATCAGCATTGGCAGCACTGGGATGTTGCCTGGTGCCGGTAATGTTACACCATGTCTTAGGGCAGAGCTGAAGTTCTCCCCGAAAAGTGTAGGCAAATTTCCTTTTCCATTTTTTTTTTTTTAAGGGAATAAAAGTTACCACACTCTAAAAGTAAAAAAGAACATTTTTTCGCCACTTCAAACTGTTAACAAAAGAGTTGAGGTGTGTAAACATCAAACAGGAAAATTTCAAAGCATCTCAGTGTTGGGATTCCAGCTTTTTGTTGCCTCATATTTTTCTTCCAGAGGACAGAAACTATTTTTTCAGCTGTTGAAACCCACAAAAAAAGTCGATTTTTAAGATGTTTACAGAAGAGAATTTATCCACAGATTTTTGGACAGCCCCAAGTTCTAAGCGAAATAAAAAAATAACTATTCATTCACCAGAAGAGCTGCTGCTTTTTCTGCCCTGCTGCAATGGGGGTGTAATGACTTATATGTTATGTACATGTTCCTTCTTACAGCCCTGCCCCTTGTTTGCAGGGTTTGCAAGGTCAGAAAATGCTATAAACCAAAATTTAACACAATTTTGGGGGGTGGCAAGGCAAGGGAGAGCTCTGAGGATGAAAGGAATGCTGGAAGGATGGATTCAGCCCCTGGGCGACACATCTCTAACACCCTGAAAGCTCTGCCAGGGAAGGTGGAAAGGCAGCAGTAGCAAACCAGGGCTTCCTTCATAAATTAATTTAATTTTTCATGATATCATAATGAATATCTCAGGGAGGGTTTAATGCCAGGCACAGGAATAACAGAAGAATAAACTTCCACTTAGGACTGAGGGTCTGGAGGAGCTTTGCAAGCTGCAGGTCGCTGTTTCCTCACCCAAAAATCCATCCTTGACCCGAGGCTGGGGCTATTTCTGGGAGAGAAGTCACAACGTGATAGGATGAGCAAAGAACAAGCTGCTCTGAAGTTTGGCTCCTTAATATTCCCCCTGGATTTTATCTGTACTTTCCAAATTTATCAGCAAAGGCTGATGGAGCCATTCCTGAAAACGGGATTTAAGGGACACAACCAGGAGTGCCCCACGCTGGCATCTGACCCTCCTGGTTCCCCTTGGCCATCCCAAGGCAGGTTTTAGCTTCTGTTTCAGACAAATCCAAGCAGGAAAACCCAGCCTGGAGGCCCCAGCTCAGGTTTGCAGGATGTACAGCCCTGTTCAGGTGGGTGGCACCTGGACACCTGTCCCTCGGGAGCTGCTCTCAAACAGCAGCACAGGAAACATTCCTGAGTTACAGACCCAGCTTGGTGGTGGTTGGGTGAGTTTGGGATTTATCTCCAGGTCTCAGAGGAGTCACAGTTTGCACACAGACACCCCTGAGATCCTTGGGAAGTGCCAACCTGAGGGTGGCTCACCAGAGGTACCCGAGATGCGTGAGATTTCTTTAAACTGGGAGACTTTCTCTTCCCACAGGACCCTGTGATGGTTTGGGTTGGAAAGGACCTCAAAGTCCATCCAGTGCCACCCCTGCCCTGGGCAGGGACACCTCCCACTGTCCCAGGCTGCTCCAACCTGGCCTTGGGCACTTCCAGGGACCCAGGGGCAGCCACAGCTCCTCTGGGAATTCCTCCCACCACCCTCAGAGGGAGGAATTCCTTCCTAAAATCTCACCTAAACCTCCTCTGTCAGGCTGAAAACTGAAACCATTTGTGATAAGGACCCCAGCAGAGTTTAGTCCCTAAAGCTGGTTCCTCTCTAAATTTTTCTTTGTTAGAATATTAAAAATAAAAGGCAAAAAGCAACATTCTCCTGACCTGTGTTTGCCTTTGATGCTTTGATTTAAATCACTTTCCCCTTCACTTCCCAGATAATGGCTCATTAATTGTTTCTTTTTGGAAATCAGGGTTAAATAAGAGTGGATACAGACACAATAAATTTCTAGATAAGAAGATATCCTTAATAAAACCCTGGGTGGCAATGATGTTGCCATATTAAATTCACAGCATCATTTAATAAACAATCTTTTCCTCCCTCCTCTATTCCAAATGTTGCTCCAGGAGATCTTTTTATGAAGGATAATTTTTGATTTTATGATGAGACTGTAAACAGGCAGGGAAACCAGTATTTTAGTCCATTCCGCATGCTGGGCTCCACTCCATGGAGTCCTTCACTAAAATCTCGTGCCCTCTTCCAGCTTGAAAACTCGAATTCCAGGAATTTCCTTTCCACTCTTCTCAGGATGGATGTTGCACTGAGACAGGTTGGGCTCTGGCAGCAGCACACAGGGAAAAACAGGAACAGGGGCTAAAGACCTGGAGAAAAATCCCTATGGGACAAAATCCTTAATTTTTGGGAAAAAACAGCTCTGGGGAAAGGATGATTTTTCCTGGAAAAAAAATAGATTTGGGCTTCTCATCCAGGAGGACCAATTTTATGGCTTTAAAAATGCCACTATCCTGCGTTTTGCTCCATCTCTGCTCCAAACCCAGCGCCTCCCGTCACAATTTTGGAGCAAAACCAGTGAATTATCACCCAGCCTTAAACAGGCGCCTAAAACCAAGAGCCAGGATTTATGTCCCAAGGATCCCTGTTGCAACTGGGGAAAAAATAAAAGGAAATCGGGGATATTAACTCTGATTTTTATTTTTATTGTTCTGACTGATCAGAGAATTAGGAAGGGAACTCTCCTGGCAGAGCTCTCTGGATTGCTCTGGGTGCAGGTCCATGGTGTGCTCTGCCCCAGGTGGGTAAATCCTACAGGATTGAAAGGAAATTAAGAAAAAAAATAAAATCTATGGATAATGCAACTTCATATTCACTGCCGAGGTGTCACACTTGGCTGATAGGTTGGAAAAAAGAATGCAACCATCTAGTATTTCCAAAATAACCGGGTATTTCAACAGTTTTAACTGAAGTCAACCAAAAAATTGCAGATATTTGGAGATTTTGAACAAAAAAGTCTCCTTTTTAAAACTTTTAAAGCTCAAAATTAAGCATGATCATGTTTAAATCAACATTTTTCCCCACCTGATACCCTCCAGTTTCGGTGCTTCTGTGACACCTCTTTCCATCATTAATTTGAGAGGCCGGGGATGCCATGAGAAAAGAAGGAGAAAAAAAACAACCAATAACTTTGCAATTTGTTGTGGTTGTTGCCAACCTGAAAGAAAAATCTATTTTCTTATTGACAGTTTTCTCTCCCCAGTGTGGATATTCTGCTTTATTGCCAGTGGTTTGTTCACTGTGGGCTCTTGCATTGATTTTTCTGGTTTTGGTTAGGGTGAAAAACATCAATTTTGGGAAACCAGCATGAAATATTGCATTAAAAATGCCATAAACCCAGGCCATGCTTTGGGGACAAGGCTGGATTTGCACAATATTCCTAAGGAGAAAAAATAGGTGACTATTTAAGAATAATTGAAAATCAAAGAGCAGCATTTACCCAGTGACTGGACAGCTCCAATGAATTGGGTAATGTCGATGCTGGGAATTTGCACAGCCACGTTCCATGGCAGTGGTGGGGTATGAAGGCTCTGGCAGGTGATGGAATTCCTTAGGTATCTATCCCAGGGATTAAAGCCCTCAGGTGATTTTTCCCTAGTATTCTAAACTAAAAATCTACATTTATGGTTCAAGCCCACCTGGTGATTTGAAATTCAGATGGAATTTGGTTCCCTCAGCCTATTTTTGTCCATCTTGTGCAAGTGACCACAGGATTTCGCTCCTCAGACATCTCAATATTCCCATTTTCTTCCTTTTTCTCCCCATCCCATCAAGCTCTGGGTTGCACCCACTTGATCCTAAATCCCCCTCACACACAGACCCCTCTGACAGCCCAACTCCTGCTCCACAGTGCTCGAAAAGCATATTCAAATTCATTTTTTCTGTGGCTGCAGGCAGCTTTTTCTTCCTGAATTACTGATTTTTCTTAAAAAAAAAATAATGAAGATAACAAAATCTATTTTGGATTTGGCACCATTTGGCATCAAAACATTTCTATTCCATTTACTACCTTTTGTTTGTTGTTAAATAAATCCAAGAGGTTACATCCTCTATTAACAATTATAAGAAGTGAATGTGCTAAAAACCGAGTTCAAATCACGTTAATAATTTACCAAAAGAAAGCAGGAAGAATAAACAAATTATAATGAAATATTTGTTAATGAATTCACATCCCAGAGCATTTGTTCCTACTCCTAAGCAATTTTTCCTCTCTTTTACTTGAGCTTGTAAGGAGTGATGAAAATTAAACATTATCATACCTACACCTCTCACCTCCAAATTAAAGTATTAATGAACTGTGGTTGTTTCTTTTCCTCCTCACAATTTTAATACTGTTTGACCTGGATACTTCTGGAAGTCTCGGAGTGAATAAATCTCATTTCTGTCATGTCAGCAAAGCATCAGGGACAGACATTGCACTCATCAGAACAAGACACTACATATGTCAAAAAGAAGGGAAATGAAAGCAGATTTACAGAGGACCTCAAATATGGCCAAATAATCCCAGGTATAATAACACAGCAGTGAAAAAACCTAAGTAATCATTTACTGTTAAAATACATTGAACACTGAAATGCCAATATTGGTCCCTCATTACATGGGTGGCTGCTGTGAGCACAGACCACACACAGCTCCAGCAGTGCTCCCTCTCACCACTCCCCAAGCCCAACCTGATGCTCTGAAAAATGCAAAAAATGACAGGAAACCAGACAGACCTGACAGCCAAAAAAACCCAATTTCTGTATTAATTTCCAAGGCAATCCTGTCCCTTGTTTGAATTTGTCAGCTCAGCTTTTACCACGAAGCATGTAAATAATAAACACAGGCTGCTTGATCTGCCTTTGCAATCTCCTGCCTCCTCAAAAAAAAAAACAAAGTAGAACTTAAAAAAAAAAAACCTACTTGGCAATGAAATGACAGCGGATCTTGTCAGGGGTGTGACACAGCCACCTTCCCTCATTTGTCACCTCCTGGGGCTGCGAGAGCCGCCGCAGAGGTGATTGAGCCACATGTGATTAGCAAAGATCAATATTGCTTTATAAAAAAAGGCCACCTGCAGGTCCCCTCCAGCCAAGGGGAATTAAGGAATGTGCATTTTCCCCGAGGAGGGAGAACACAGAGCACTTGAGCTCCTGCTCCCTGTCCAGGCTGGACACTGGATCCTGAAGCTGGAGGCTGTGCCAGGCAGGGATTGTGTTCCCACTGCCACTTCAGTGCCAGTTGAATTCTTTCAGGCTGTCCTGTGGTGTCCCAGTCCAGCCCTGCAGCAGATTCATAAACAGATGATCCAAATCCATTTGTAGGAATATGTTCTGAGACAGGGCGAGATGCTGATGTGGGCAGAGCGTCAGGACATGGAAATCTCTGCAAGGATTCATCTCTGAGATTGAGCTGGAACAGCTCTGCAAGGGGTGGTTTCACAGAATTAGAGAATTCTGGAATGGTTTGGGTTGGGAGGGATTTTAAACATCATCCAGTTCCCCTTGCCATGGGCAAGGACACCTTCCACTATCCCAGGCTGCTCCAACCTGGCCTTTGTCACTTCCAGGGCTGGGGTAGCCACAGCTTCTCTGGTCAATTTCCACAGGTTTCACAGGCAATTTCTGCATTCTGAATTCAGAATAACGTCCTGCAATATAAAGAACAAGACCCTGGTGTGGATTTAAGGATCCATCCCCAAGCTGAGCATTTGCACCGCTTTGCAAAGTGGAATTAAGAGTGTTCTTTGCAGCCCTGAGCCTGAGCTGTCCGGGTGGACATGCAGAGACAGGCTGTGCCTGATTCCATGTGAACTCCTGGAAGAGCAGGAACACATCCCGAGACCCCCACCTGAGCAGTGGCCAATGTTCCCCAAAACATAACTCCTCAACCAGCTTGGTAAGAGGCAGCAGGAAAAGCCAGAAAGAGCCCACTCCATGGTTTCCCAACTTGGAAACAGGGGGTATAAACAAGAATAGAAGACAAATCAAGCTAATAATTACATTTTACAGTTTATAAGTATCTATATCTATATTCAGAAAAAAAATCCTGCTTGTAAGACCTGGAGAGCTCAGGGGTCTTTGATCTCCAGCTGACGGGTTCAAAGCCAATTTCTGTTAACAGCCACTTAAAGCTCATTTCCATTCCAAAGCCATTACGTACTGCAGACACGGACAAGCTGTGACACGGAATTAGTGGCAGAGGTGAAAATTGCCTTGGAAATACCTACAAGAATCAGACTGGCACTACATTGTTCCTAAGGGGGTAATTCAAGTTTATCATCTCTGCGGAGGGTGTGCCATGGAACGAGAGTCTTTTGACGCTCTGGAGATGAAATTAAAACTAATTCCTGGAAATGTGTGGAGTTTCTGCTATGAGTGGGGACACGTATTTCAGTTATTTCCAAGGAATTAAGTGAAGGAATCTGTGCACATTATCCTTGTTTTGGTGGTAAGTTACATTCAATTCCTAATCAATACTGTTTATTTTGCCAGCTCTAATACAGGCGCCTCGTATCGTGCACTGGTTTATGTTCTGCTGTAATTTACTCGTAGTTCTTTAGTTTTACACTGTGTAGTGAGGAATTCTGATTAAGATCTTTTGCCTGTTGTCTCCTGCCTGCTTTATAATGAATTTATTTTTACAAACAGACCTGATTTGCCATCACTGGAACTTGAGGGACAAAGTGATTGCTTAAATTTAAACTTTTGCCAAAATCTGAGGTTAAGGAAGGATTTATCTCTATTTAAACTCCTTTCTGTGAAGGAGTTTAAATAAACAAATGAGTCTTTTCTGCCCCTCAGACATGGCAGAAGGGCTTCTTTAACAAATTTTGCCTGAAGTTTATTCTTCCTGTGACAGCTGGAAAAGGACCTGGGGGTGCTGCAAATGAGCCCAGGTGGGCAAAAAGGCCAAGGGCAGCCGGGCTGTACCAGCCCCAGAGTGGGCACAGGAGCAGGGCAGTGACCATTCCTTGTCCTGGGCACTGCTGAGGCCACTCCTCAAATTCTGGGTCAGTTTTGGGCCCCTCACTCCAAAAAAACTTTGACGAGCTGGAGTTTGTCCAGAGCTGATGAGGCCATGCTGGCATCTCTCAGACTCCAGAAGTGCAGCCTCAGCAGCTCTGCCTGCTCTGGTCACTCAGGCTCTGCTCTGTGCACAGAAAAACCTCTTTGCCCGCTAGGGATTTATTTTTAACCAACAAAAAATCACTCCCAAAGCGAGCAGGGACAGAAACCCTGCGCTGTAAAGAAGGGGAGGCACATGGAAGGCAGGACTGGACCACACATTCCCTGTGTTTGGGGCCACCAAGGTGGTGGCAGAGTGATTGTGTGGCATCCCTGGGTATCCAGGAGTCATTTCCTAGAGCTGGATTTCTATTCCTCCAAACAAATACAGATGATTTGGAGCAGAGGGACAGATTTCAGAGCTGGGAACTCCAGTCCCAGGAACTTTACTTATCTGTGGGCTGTGACAGTGTTCTGTGATCTGAAGTGCTTTGAGAATTAGCTAAGGAAAAAAAAAAAAAAAAGGAAAAAAAGGGAGGAAAAAAAGAAAAAGGAAAAAAAAAAAAGATACAGCCAGCCCATAAATTAATGTTAAATGACAAAGATCTACATTAAACAGATATTTTTGTACACAAACAGGCCTCTGACTGTAACACAAATGGGAACAAAACAACTCCTTGTCAACTGTCTGTGTTTCCAGCAGGATGCTGTGGTGCTCTGCTCACTGCCCTGCACTAATTAACCACTTTATTAGTTCCTAGAATAGATGTAAGTGACCATCCCACTGACAAAGATGAAACACGACTTACAGGAGTGGTTCCTGACAGAGGACAGAAGGTCATTATGAAATTAAGGAAACCAATGGCACAAATCAGAGGAAATGCAATTTCCCTTTCCTGCTCATGCCTGGAGGCACATTTCACCTTTCTGTGGAAATATTTTCAGCAGCAGGATCAATATCTGGATTTTCCCATTCCCAAGAATGGTTTTTCCAATGCTGTGCTTGGACACAAAGAAGGGAGTGGATCTGACGGAAGGGATTTACACCAGAGGGATGATTTTTGTGCTGCTCAGCCCTCACAGGTCATGCAGCTCTCTCCACAATCCTCCATCTCAAGGTGATGATAACCAAATATAAATTGGGCTGGTGCCCAAGCTAAGAAATGATGCTTAATTCCCTTACACTAAAAATGCCAACAAATGCTCATTATTATTTTAAGTTTTGTCGCCCTGGTTTTTCTACTGTTCTGTGTTTTTACTTTTGTAGTCCAGATGTCGCAGTGTCGGACACGAACACGCAGATTCAGACAGCAGGTCAGGACCACTCAGCAGGGCCAAGGACCCTGCCCTCCTTTATTCTCACCTTTTTATACCTCTCTTAAAACAACCACACATTGGTAGATGAGGTTAACACCTCTGCAATTTTACAGGATAGGAACATAGTCTATCATCTTTCTCCGCCTTGGAGAAAGGAACGAACAACAATCCAGAAGTTCAGAAAACATTCTAGGCCGGTTAGGAAAACAAGAGCTATGTTTATAGAAAATGCATGAGAACTTCTACTACAAAAGTAAAAACACAGAACAGTAGAAAAACCAGGGCGACAAGTTTCCCTTGGAATGAACTTTATTAACAATTTCTTTCTCTGCATGCAAATTTTTACAACTTTCCCACTGTAATTAAATTAGCATTGTTTATGCTTTGGAGTATTTAAAGTCTGAAATTATAGGCAATAACTATAAAATAGAGTGACAATTAATGATGATAACTCATTCCTGCAGAAACTGAGCTGATGCATTCGCAGTTATGACACTTTTTATTCCCAACAGCTACTTTATGGTACTTGAAATTACTTAGCAATTCTCCTGAGCTAATTTTTATTGCCAGAAAAAAACTTTCAGGAGTGGAGGGGTAGGATTTGGTTTTCTTCTCTGGACTGATGGAGTTTCTGGTCATTTCTGGATGCTCTCTCTGAGACACTGGAACACAGCAGAGAAGTAGATTTGACTTGTCCAGACACTGGAGCCCTTGGAGGGAGGATTTATCATGGAATACTGGAATAGTTTTTGTTGGAAGGGACCTTAAAGCCCATCCAGTGCCACCCCTTGCCATGGGCAGGGACACTTCCCACTGTCCCAGGTGCTCCAACCTGGCGTTGGACACGTCCAGGGATCCCGGGGCAGCCACAGCTGCTCTGGGAATTTTATGTTGTATGGTGCTCCTGACCCTCTGTGGTTTCACCCTTTGCCCTGGGAGAGCTCTGATCATTCCCAGCCAAGCCCAGAACTTCTCTGAAGAAAACTTCAGTCAACAACAACAACAACAACGACAATACCGAAAGTCGATAGGAAGTGCGAGCCTAAATCCTCCTTGTTGTAAAAGCTGGTGCAGCACCTAAATTTTCACAAGTTTTTTGTGTTTTAGCATGGAACAAAGCTTTAAATCACGGCAACTACAGTAGAATTGCTTTTGCTTTTTAAAAAATGGGGCCTCATCCACCACAAAGTTGAGGGCAAGGGATCAGCGTGGCAGCAGCAGCTGAGGGATGACTCAAGGGAAAAACTATAAACTCTCCAAGCTCCACGTTCCCAAAAATCAGAGGACTCAAGGACTGTTTGGTTCTGGCACAGGGTGCCCAGGGAGGCTGTGGCTGCCCCTGGGTCCCTGGAAGTGTCCAAGGCCAGGTTGGAGCAAGCTGGGATAGTGGAAGGCATCCTTGCCCATGGCAGGGGTGGGACTGGATGGGTTTTAAGGTCCCTTCCAACCAAACCATTTCAGGATTTTAAATGATCCATTTCTCTGTTTTATAGAGATCTGATGTATTTTAAGCTTCCGTATATGGAGAGTAAAGAAGCTACCACTTGAAAAGAGAAGAAATGTCAGCCCTTGGGGTGTTTGTGCTCCCAGCTTTGACCTTTTGAAGCCAATAGGGGATTGTAGACCCTCAGCACCCTCAGAAATAAACAAATCCTTCTTCAAAATAAGTGCCAACCACCTGGAAAGGTGGAATTAGTTTATTCAACACCAAGATCAAAACTTACATGGAGAATTTTCTCCAAAATAGTTTTCTATTCCAAATTCCAAGACTGCTAATGAGATCCTCATATGAGATGGGACTCTCAGGTGTGAGGAAAATTAATCCACAAACACCGGAGGTTTATGTCCAAACAGGAAACAGAGGAGTCCTGTTACTTTATTCGAATAAAGGGAGAGGCCATGGGCATTCCCCTGGGGTCTCTCCAATTGTTAGAGGACGCAGCCTCCTTTCTATCCCAATTTCCCGGCCGCATTTCCCTCTCTCTTTCCCCATCGACTGAGGTCCCTGAGAGGTACAGACTTCCCAAATTGTCTAATACAGACCCCCTTTCAGTGGATACCTGCCCTCCTTTTTTCTTTTCCTATGGAATTTATGGTTCCCCCCTTTGCTTCTTTCATCTCTGTATCTCTCTTTACCTATCAGCAAACCCACTGTTTGTTTGTAAAGACAAATCCCTCTCACTCCTTTCATCAATTGGTGGAATTCCTCCCATTGTTTCTTTCATCTTTCAGTATCTAGCTTTTACCTGTCAGCAGACCCACAGTTTGTTCGTAAAGACAAATCTGTCTCATTCCTTTCATAAGTGATGTAACTCCATGGAGTTTCAAATGAGTTTGAAAGGAGTACAATGAGCTTGAATGTCACAATACCCACATTCATACAAAAACACCCAAATACCACTTTATTAACTCTACTTTCTGTTCCCATGCCTCAAGCTGAGAACTGCTCCATGAGGGAGCTCCCACACATTGTTTTTTTAGGTGACAACGAAGTGTCCCCAGTCCCCCCAACTCCCACAAGCAGCTGAGCACCCCAGGGACATCAGGAAACCACTTGCGTTCAGGAAAGGAACCAAAGTGAGAACAGAAGTTTTTGATATCACCAGGATCAGTTCTGACACCCATCAGCGTGATTTGTATGAGGCCAGACAGACCCACCCTGCCTTGGAAACGCCTCATCCAAGACAGGCACTGAGGAATTTATAGCCCAAACAGAGCAGATGGATGCAGGGAGGCTCCCCTCATGGAAAGTGAGAACTAATTGCTGATTTCAGAGCCCAGAGCCAGGGCGGAAGAGCCGGAGGCGCTGGGCTCAGTGGCTGTTCATTCAGCCAGGAATCTGTGCTACTCCTCCTGCACAAGAAGGATTTAAATCCAATTAATCTCCCCGTTTTGCTGGCAGTGTCCGTGTATTTCCAGCACACTCCTCGCTGTGGCATCTCAGCCCCTGTTCCAGGAAACCTCTCCGAGCACAGCCAGGTCATTCTGTGTCCCTCCAGCCAATTCTTTTAGGAGCTGTTTGAGATCTCTGCTTTTGCAAAAGTTGTTTCTTGGCAACTAATAGAGCTCTGAGGAGACATCCCTTCAGATCAGAGCATGGATCTTCCCTCTGACACCCCTGAACTTTTTATGGTTGGTTGCGAGGTTCTGCAGGCTCAGGAGAGAGGAAAAATTCCAACCTTTATGCGCCGAGGGAAGAACATTTTAAGCTGCTGCTGCCACCTTGCTTCTCATCTGGACAGAAAAAACGTGCTGGTCAAGCTGTTGGAAATGATGCAAGGTGTAAAATTTTTTAATGTAACTTTAGTCACAGGTTTTGTTCGCTCTTTGCCCAGGGGAAAAAGAATTGAAGTTTCCTCTCAGGGGCCTGTTTCACCACTCGAGGCCTGATGATCTTAAGGTCTCAACAGACTGGAGTAGCGCAGAAGATACACAAAAGATAACGACCATCAACGACCATTAAGGAACATCAACTCCAAACATCACCCCTGGCATGGTCGGAGACACCTGGTCTGGGAAAAGATAGATAAGAGAACAAAGAGTCAGAGCCTAATTAACATCCATTAAATTGAGATCAATAACCAATAGGAAACCAAATACTAAGAACTGTGTAACTTGGGACCAATGAACACTGAACCAATGAATTTCTATGGGTTTTGACTGTATAAGTATGGGAAAGATCTAGTAAAAATCATGTGTGATGGAATGATTTTCTCTGCACAATCCGGGCAATGTGTGGATGAAATGATTTCTGTTGCACATCCTGACCAGAACAACATCCAGGCCAGAATAAAGTAACGACTTGATTCTCTAACACCGAAAAAATAGTTGTTGGAGAGTTTTTGTTTTTCCCCCGGTTTTGGTGATGAAGTGGCCACAGCAACTGTGCCTTTGCCTGGCTGGGAGAGGGAATATCTGTGCAAGGAGCACAAAAAGCCCCGGGCATTTTTGGGGTGCCCTGGTACCAGGGAGTGACACCAAGCCCAGGATTAACACACCCTGGGACATCAGGAGGTGCCGTTTCCCTTCACCCTGTTAGGAACATCTGGGATGTTGCAGCACAGCTGCTCCCAGGGCTGAGGCTTTGCTCTCTGCCAGGAGAATCCCTCGGTGGTTATCGATCCTCCAGCCAGCTGTCACTTCCCCCTTATCAAATCCCACCTTTGTTTGCTGCATTTGTGTGGCATTGCCGGGTCGTTCTCGGTCAAGTGAGTGAACAAAGCTGGTATTTAAATCTCTTTCAAGCCATTTAGGCTGCAGAGGGTTTAAAGGAAGGGCAGTTAAACAACAGGCACTTGACCTGATGTCTCAGGGAAGAGATCTTGGAGGTGACTAAAGGGCTTTAATCTCATCAACAAACACACCTGCAGCTCCAGGAAGCCCGGGGGGAATAAACCTGCCAGGTATTCCCTCTCACTCCTGCTTTCTTCCTCTACTGGTGGAAATTCCATCAGTGCCTCAGCACAGAATCCTCTCACAAACACCAATTTAACCCGGCCCCTTTGTNCCCCACACGAGAAAACCTCAGGTAAAAGAGGCTGGCCAGCCAGACTCCTCCCCCTGTGGCCCGGTCTTTTGTCTCTTTGGCAGCTTGTATGGGGAAAAATTCTTTGAGAGAAAAAGAAAACAAAAGGAGAACTCCTAAAACCCCAACACCCAGATCATCAAAAGAGTCAAAACAGTCTAAAACTAAGGATTTTTACAAGGGATAGAGGGACAGGACAAGGGGTAATGCCTTCCCACTGCCAGAGGGCACGGATAGATGGGATATTGGGGAGGAATTCTGAGGGTGAGAGTGGTGAGGGGCTGGGATGGAATTCCCAGAGCAGCTGTGGTTGCCCCTGGATCCCTGGAAGTGTCCAAGGCCAGGTTGGAGCAACCTGGGACAGTGGAAGGTGTCCCTGCCCAATGCGAGGTTTGAAACTGAATCATCTTTTAGGTTCTTCTAACCCAACCTGTTCCATGATTCCATGAGCACCTTCCCTTCTTTTTCCTACACTATGTGGCATCAGGAATGCTTCATAAATAAAAGATTTCCCAACTTTCGAGCTTTATATATAAAGCCTGTGATAAATATTCATTCCCAAGGAAGCTGCTTCCCGTAAGTATTAACTCCCCTTTTTAACATGAAGAGCTTCCTCCTTTCCATGGAAAGCAAACAAAAAAAGTGACAAAAATGACAGGATGGGAATGGATTACCTGGAGGATTACATCTGCACACCCTGCACCAGCTTGGCTATCAATTCCAAGAAATTGCAAGGAAAGTTGGGAATAGGTTCCTTTGAATGGGAANACATAAATGTTGTTATAATCCTCAAATCTACAGCATAACCCTAGCACTGGATAAATTTTTGCCTTTTAGCACTTTCCTCCTCAAACCTTTGAAAATTTCATGCCATTTCTACACAAATGTTACCAGCTGGCTGCACAGAAATCAACCTCCAGAGCAGAAAAAACCCAAGTATTTTCCCTCCGTTTTATAGGAATTCACCTCTTCTCCCTTTCCAGAGACAGTGGGGAGAAATGACATTATCAAACCTCCTCATTTTCCTGCCTCCTTATCTCACAGAAACAAAAGGAATTTAATATTTTCAGCCTGGAGAACCATGAACTAAATTACTGGGAGTGGAAAGAGACAGAAATAAAAGGCTGGAATGTAAAGATACAAAAAAAGCCTGTCCAGACCTCTGGTTTTTTTCAGGTTCTTTGTCTCAGAAGAACAAGTTTTGGGCCAAAGTATGAAATCCACACACTGGGCAAGGAATTAGCTTCTACCTCGTTCAGCCTTTGGAAAACTGAGTTGTCCAGAGGAAACCCTCACCTAAGGAAGAGTGACCCTTCGAATAACTTGAGAATTCATCATATCCCACCTTAGAACAAATTTTGTCTGTTCCAGCAGCAGCTCTGAGGGTAGAATTCATTGCTGGCAGTGTTTCCAAGCTGGAGGTTCCCTGGAAAATCCAAGCTGCAGTTCAGTAAAACATTGTAAACTCACATGAACAGCTGTCCCTGATCTAATCCATGCAGTGAGATTTTAACAGCCTTGGGAGAAACGGAGAGGAATTCATGTGCCAAGGGCACATCAAGAGCACCTGACGGAAGGAGGGACATGTCCCAGTCTCCTCCTGCACCTGCCTGCTTTGGGAGCCCAGCCACTCAGCCAAACATCCAGTAAATGTTGTGGGTTCAGGGCCAGAACCATGGGATTGATTTCCATGTGTCCCAGTGTCTTGGTTTGAAAGACAGGTGTCTGTTAAGGAAGGCAGGAGCCTCCCTTGGAATGGAAAATGCAACCCCCTTCCCTCCAAATGATTATAATTTTGAAATTAAGGGGCTCTCAGGCACAGATATGGGGAACAGGAATAACAGTTCTTTACTAATATATATATGTATAGAGGCAAGCAAACAGCACTAACTACGGCAGCGATAACAAACAGAACCAGAACCCAGCGCCCGCCTTCCCTCGGCTGTGGCGGGGAGGGTGCGATGGTTCCCCCGCGGCTGCAGGGGGCGCTCCGGAGCGAGCTCGGGGAGCGCGCGGGAATGGCGGGCGAGCAGCTCGCCTCACAAACCCCAGGGGCAGCCGATGCCGGGGCCCGGCCGGACCCTCGGGAACAGCGGGCTGGAACGGCAGGGACGGACGCACGGAATCCCGGGGGGTGGGCGAGATGTATCAAACTCCGGAGCTGCAGCGGGAGCCCCGGGAGGTCTCGGCAGGCGGGGGGTGCGGGGCTGCGGTGCAGCGAAGGCTCGGAGCAGCGGCAAAGGAACGGCAGCCGTGGCCCGGCTCCCGGCAGGGCAGGGAAAGGCGGGCTTGGGATCCCGGGGTCCCCTGAGGCACTCGAGCACATGGGTGGAAGGAAGGCAGCAGAAAG
>VZTE01006374.1:77312-145196 GCA_013397775.1 Eulacestoma nigropectus | reverse complement strand
AAAAATGACAGGATGGGAATGGATTACCTGGAGGATTACATCTGCACACCCTGCACCAGCTTGGCTATCAATTCCAAGAAATTGCAAGGAAAGTTGGGAATAGGTTCCTTTGAATGGGAAACCTGGACTCAGGCACAGCAAGCGGAAACTTGGCTGACACAGCAGGAGCAGTTGCGTGTTAGGGGTTACCCACATGGGCTCCTTCAGCTCAAACCCAAACCGAAAATTGCTTCTTCCAGTTTCTGCTGCGTTTTCTTTCCATTCCAGGAAACATCAAGAGCTCAGGGGTTGTTTTCCTGCTGCTCCAGGAGAACCCTGTGCTGGGGGTGTGACTAATTCAGGGATGCTCCATGCCCTGCTTTGCTGGTCCCTGACCATCCCTGGTGTGTCCTCACAGCTCCTGCTCTTTGATCACGATCCCAAATTCATCAGGGAGTGAATCAGCACCTGCTCCAGCCCCAAGCAAGAGGCTGAAGGTTCTGCTTAATGATAACCAGACCAAAATGAGCTGAAATGTTCTGCTTATTGATAACCAGACTGATGAGCTCAAGGTAAAACATAAGGAGCTGAAAAAATCACCACTCATCGAAGTGTTTGGATGTGGCACTGAGGGATCGGTTTAGGGGTGAATTTGGCAGTTTGATGGTTGGACTCAATAATCTCAAGGGATTTTTCCCAATCTAAAAAATTCTAGGATTCTAAGAAGTCAAGTTAAAGAGACTCAGCTTCCTTCCTGTGCTCTCTGCCTGCCCAAGGTCGTGACAATTCATCCCAAAAATGATGACACCACCAATCCACAAACTTTTCAGCTTTGCCACCAGCAGCCACAGCAACACTTCTAAGGCTTGCATTCCTCATCCAACCAGGCCTGTTGCTCTCCAGTGACCTTCAGAGCCTTGGGGAGCAGCTCTGGAGGAGGAGGAGGACAGAGATAGTCCTGGAGATTTAGTGCCGAGCAGCCACTGCAGACTTGGGCAGGCAATTACAGCTCCTGCAAATGACACTGAGAACATCAATGGAGCAGGGCACTGATCCAGCAAAGCAATTAAGCACGTGCTTAACTTTAAGAGCTCCTTCCTCCCAGGCCTGATCCGGCACCATTTTAGACAGAGAGGAAAAATTCCAGCACGGAAAAGCTCTTTGTGCTGCCCCAATGAGCAGGAAGGAGCATGAGGTGATTTAGAGTGAAGGAAATTGTCACAACACTCTCACAGTTGTTTACAGTTCAGCCTGCAAATCCCTCATCCCGAGGAGGAGGAATCAATAGAAAACTTCTGCCCACAGCAGCAGATCAAAGCACTAAAAGAACTACAGGAAAAACACATCTTTAATTGGCATTAGAGCAGTTCAGCAGCTCCTAAACACGACAGATGTGCGATATTAAAAATAACACTCTGGTTTTGCATGTGTGGACTTCTGCTGGAGATATTCAGCTTCATAATTCATGTGGCAGATTCTGGTGTGGGTGCACCTAAGTCTCCCTGTGTCTGCCGAAATGCCTGATTGATGGGTTCTGAGAATTTCACCATTAGGAAGTGTAATTTCTCATAGCCAAGGGTTTATGTATGGGATCGGCACTAAAAGCAGAGAAAGACCAAGTTTAAATAGCACAAACTTGGGCAATGAAATCTGAAAGTAAAAGGGTTGTGAGGGGAAAAGTGTTGATCTCATATTTAGTGGGAACTCAACACTAACTTAGGCTCACAAATTCCAGCCTAAAATTTCTAATTCTATTAATAAATTGTCCATATAAATATTCCGTATTTAAGCATTTTCTCTGATTCAGAATGGCTCAGAATAATTTATCAGAGAGATCTCTGATTACCAATTGCTCATAATTATTTGTTGTCACCACTAATTGCAGCAGTGACAATGAGCAATGTGTTGCCTGAGTTGTGATCCTGCAGCCGAAACTGGGAATAGCAGCAAGTCTGGAATTAATAATAGAAAATAAAAAAGTTCTGTACCATGAACTCCTTGGGGCAGGTTCACCTCATGCTAACAGTATTAATTCATCAAGAGGAATTCTGGTCTCTTGAAACTTGGAATTTGGCTCAGGATTAGGTCTTAGAAGGCAGGGATTTGGTCATGACAGAGCAGGACTGAATTTATCCCTCAGGAAGTCCCTAAAAATGCTGCTTCCTCCTCTTCATCCCTCCCCCATTTCAGTTTCTTTGATAACAGAGGCTTCCAGGAGGTGATTATTTTTTCTGGAAGAAGATCCAGTTTTGGGGATGCTCTACTTAATGCACCAGGAATTATTTCCCTGGTGTGACATGCTGGGACCATCTCTACCACACCAAAACCACAAGACCCAAGTTTTGAGTGCAGTTATGTGAATTAAAGACCTAATTGAGTTTATTTCTGACAGCAGAGGTAGAAACTTTGGGGTGTTTCCACTGGTGATAAACAACTTTGCAAAGTCACTATGAAATTATTGCCAAAACAGTGCCAAGACTCCTTGTCCTACCATCCCTTCCTAATTCCAACCCTTCCAAACAATTGCTTCATTAAACGGAGAGCCAGGAGAGCTGAACAGGAAAATATTGTCAGCCTGTACATCTATAACACCAAAATAGAATAAAAAACCCCTACTCGGGCTCTGCTTTGGCAGGGAATCACTGGAGGAGACGCAAGGGGAGGCTGAGGAGCACAAATCCCCTCCCTGGAGCTCCCAGAGAGTCCCAGATGGAGCAGCACATCCATGTGGGGCCACTGGGCTCCAACAATTTGTTGGCATGAGCCAAATCCTAATTGCTCCTGGGCTCTTTATCAATGTCCCCCTGCCCCCAGCACTAGGGAACTCCATCCACGTCCTTGTCAAACCTTTGGGTTATAAAATATGGACACACACAGAGGCTTTATTTTCTCCTTGGAGAATTTATGTTCCGTTACATTCCATTACGGGTTTTTTTTCAGCTGCACATTTAAATGATGTTGAATCAGTGATCATTAAACCGAGCCCCTTTTTATTCAGCAAGGTTACGATCTCTGATCCCCAAACACCTCTCATTGCGAGCCAAAGCCTTTTATAATGCTGGTAAATTGTTACTTTTGTGCCCTGAGTTTTAATTAAATATTTGGAGTCAGCAGGTGTCAAATCACAGCTCCCATATCAGCTACAATTTCTACATGACACTGTACCTTTCCAAAGTCAGGAACCAAACATCCTGAAAATAAACCAAACTCATTACTATGCCCATTCGTGATTGCAGTAATGGCTTTTTATTTCATTTTCTGTCCAGAAGGGCCCAACCACTGGAACACAGCAACTCCTGATGCTGCTGTGTTGCACTTTTGATTTGTTGATGATATTCTGAAACAAACACTTCTCAATTTGTAAATTTTCCGCAAAACACTTTCCTTCAGCCATCCATTAATCGAAGGAAGGTGTAGCAGTTTTCTTTTTTAGCAGTTTTACACATCCCCAGGGGTTTCAGGAAAAAGAAATTGTGCCTGGAATCACACACACAAATGCCCTCTTCTTCCAATGCTTTAGGAAACCATACGCCATTCCCAGGCTGCTACAGTGGGGGGAGGGAAGGCAGCAAGAGTCACTTTCAAATATTAAAATAAAACTATGAAAGCCAGTTTTCAGCAGGGGAAGCAAATAGAAGTTTGTTATCGCCACATGGCTGAGATTCTTTACACTCTTTGTGTGCTGCATAAAGTGGAAAACAGTTCTACCTTTATAAGTTGGATAATGGACTAATTATAATTTGCTAATTAAACTCATAAAGTTGCCCTACACGCCAAGTTAGGCAAAACTGTGACAAACATCCAAACTTGTCCTTGTCCTCTCTCTGCTTTGCTGCACATGGAGAGAGAGGCTCAGCTCATTTCCACAGGACAATATCCTCTCCCACCCCTTTTGCAGAGGATTTTTATGAGGAGTCTCCTACTGGAAAACCGCACTCAGTAAATATTGGGTGATCAGGAGTGGATTTGGGTTGGACTGGGGGCATTCGTGCCATAAATATTTGTCAATCACTTACTTTTCACAAACCACAACTGCAAAATAAAGCTCCTGAAAAAAGTCACCCAGTAAGAGCAGCAAACTTGTAGCTGCTGGGAATCCCTCAGTGCAGTTGTCTTTGCACATTATTAGGGTTGAGAGACGGGTGTGAATTCCGCTTACCTGTGACCCATAGCGCTGGAAATTAAATCCCTTGGAAATAATTATGTCTCTTCAGGAAAAAAAACCCAAAGTGCCTCAGCCAGTGAGACAAAGGGCAGCCCAGTGCACCTTACCTCTGGAATGAGACAGTGTGGTTTGTGTGCAGAGCAATTCATTCATTTTAACTCTTGGAAAAATTAAAAACCCCACAGTTTACTTGGTTAATAAAAATCTACGGAGAAAATTCTTGTGTTCTCCCACAGATTCATTTGCAATTCAGCAGGAAAGTTGTGATTGCCCAACATGCACCCGATTATCATCAAATCTCAGTGTTTTCTTAAACATTATCGATGTCACAGAATCATGGAATCATAGCATCTTTCAGGTTGGAAACAAAGGTCACCAAGTCCAACCATCAACCAGCACCATGGTCACCACTACACCACATCCTCAAGTACCACATCTACATATTTTTTGAACACTTCCAGGGATGGGGACTCCACCACTGCCCTGCACAACCTGTTGCAGTTCTTGAAAGTCTTTTCCATGGAAAACTTTTTCCTAATATCCAATCTAAACCTCACAGCCACATTCTGCTTTTGATGCACAATACCCCCAAGCCCCCCCGAATGATCCAGCAGTGAAACCAGAACCAAGAAGGAACAGCTTTCCTGTGGGATAGGGAAAAAATGGAAAGAAAAAGACATACACCGGCTTTCCACAGATTTTCAAACCCTGTGGTGCTCAGTGAAGCTCTGATTCACTGATGGAAATTCTTGTTTTCCAAAATAATTAAATATAGTTGGTAACCACTCAAGCCAGGTTTGTTCTCCAGAAATGGCCCCACCTTGCACAGAGGGTGTGAGTTCTTACTCCAGGTATAAAAATGGGAATTGGACTCCTCTTAAAGCTGCCCTCTTAACCCAATCTGTAAAGAAATCTCTACTACTCCTGTGCCATAGAGGGTGAGTCAGAAAGGACTGAATGTGTTGGGACTCAGCAACTTTCAACATCCTGCTAAAGGATGCAGAAATTCCAAAACATGGACACTCGGACTTAGTTTAACATCTTCAAGTTCAGGCTCTGTTTTCCCTTCAGCCTCTGACTTTCATAGGGAATTTCAAAGGGTGCATCATAAATCAGCTCTTTGCCAGAGCTCTGATATATCCCGGGATATAAACGGTACAAAAACGGAGCAGGGAGGGGTTCCTGCCCTCCCTCAGGTGCCTGAGGGAAGCGGAGACAATTTCTAAGGATAAGCAGACACAGAGGTGCCTCCAATTCTTAGCAAGGTAGATGGGGCTCCTGAAATCCCCATTTGGAATTAGGCATTCATGGCACAAAGTGAGAAACACAGAGCAAAGAGCCAAGAAACTGCAAAAGAGAATGTTACAATCAGTTACAATAAATGGATCTTCTTTTCTGGGAAAGACCTGAGACAGGGCAAAAGCAGATTTAAAACAANCTGTGCAGGTTGTCAGATAGCATTTCTGTGGCTTGATTTCCTTTTACAAGGAATATTCTTATTCTTACAGCACAGACATTCCCCCAGAATCCTCTTTAAGCTTCTGGGCTTTTTGCTGATAAGTGCAGCACAAAGGAACCAAAAAAAAAAGAAAAAAAAAAAAAAAAAAAAACATTATCTAAGATTTTTTTTACACCCAAAGGAAGGTTTCAAATCCAATGCAGTTATTTGCTCAAATGAAATTAAAGACGAGCTTTAATAAAGTTGGACAGGAGCTCATTTCCCACTCCCAACCTCCTGTGCCAACCTGAACAACTCCCTGGGTTGTGAGGAATTATTTACAACCCTTCCTGGGTGGAAAACAGCATTAGCAAGACATAAATCACCTGGTTTGAAGATACAAAGAGCAAACAGAGACTGGGGAGCCCAATCTGTTTTTCTATCAGCTGAGCTGCTGTGTTTTGGGTTTATATTTGATCCTGGAAATTCCATTCCTCCCACCAAGTTTCAACAGGTGAATTTTTGCTTTTCTAAGGGTTTCTTCCCAGGACAAAATTCATGTTTTGTGATGTCTTATTTTGGACACCTCATCCTTCTTCCTGAAAGGATTCAAGGGAAAAGCATCAATGAGCACTAGAACTGAGCCCTGTCAGGTGTCAGAGCTACAAGGCAGCTTTTTCCATATTTTTCCCTATTTCCCCCTCCAATTCCTGCATGCCTGAACACTTTGACTTGGCTTTCATCCCCACTCAGAAAAAGCAGAGTATTGTAACAACCAGAAGGTAAATCAAGATATGACAAAGCCCTTCCTTAAAAGATATGAGTGCACTTCAATTAACTTGTGGATTTTGCTGCACTAATTGTTCCCATTATGTTAATATCATAATTGTTGCCATTTTCTTACATAATCCTGCTCCTCCTCGCAGAAAAGGAGAGGAAGGAAGCTTGAACATACCCTAAGAAGTTCTCAAGGCAGAGAACAGGGGATACAGTTAATTTGAGAGCAGCTTTTGCCAGAGTCAGATAGAGCAACTCAAGCCATTAATTCTTTGTGAAGTTCAGGAAGCCAAGCTTTTAAATCATAATTAAACAATACTCCCCTCCAAAAATGGCCTGTCAAGAATAGACATGCTGAACAGACATAACAATGAATTTTTCTGCAATGGAATTGCTAATGGATTAGTAACTGGAGAGATTGCTTAATAGGAGAGTGCTGGTTATTAATAGGATTGGTAACAGCACAAGGTTTGGGAAGACAGTCTGGTAAATGATCCCTTCTCAGAGCGGAGGTAAAGGCAAAGGTACTGTGCACATCCTGCTAGGTGCTTGTCTCTTTTGTCCTTTTTCCATTCTTTTCCCACCCTTTTCCCTCTCCTCTCCTCTCCTCGCCTTGCCTGAACTTGCCTTGCCTTTCCTGAACTTGCCTTTCCTCTTTCCCTTTCCTTTCTCCTTTCCTTTCCTTTCCTTTCCTTTCCTTTCCTTTCCTTTCCTTTCCTTTCCTTTCCTTTCCGCCTTGCCTTGCCTTGCCTTTTGCCTTTCCTTTCCGCCTTGCCTTGCCTTGCCTTTTGCCTTGCCTGAACTTGCCTTTCCTTTCCTGAACTTGCCTCTCCGAACCTCTCCGAACCTCTGTAATTGCACAGTAAGATCCTCATTTGCAATTGGAATGAGCTATTGAGGACCTGGAAATGTTATGAACTAATATTAAAGAAAATAATCCCCTTTGCTTCACAGAGTGCTGGAGAAGCCAGGACACAGGGACACAGATTTTACACAAATGCGGAGGTGATTTCAGCAGCCTTTAACTGTTCCTTCTCTGTGTTCTCACTCTGCTTTAATGCAACAGTGCTGTGCCACCCTGGAGTTGTAGCAAATATTAAAATTCTTGTCGGTCACACCTGAGAGACATTTCCCAGTGGCATCTCTGCTCAGCTCTCTCAGTTTGCTGGTCTGGTTGAAGAGATCATTTCCCAGTGGGCACCTGTGTCTTACATATTCCTTCTGGAGCAGCAGCTTTTGATAGATTTTCCCCCTCAAAAATTCCACAGGAGTGTAAAAAGGAAAAAAAAAACCAAAACAAACAAACAAACAAGACAGAGACGAACTCTGCTTGAGAAGGATTAAATGGGACCTGAATTCATGATGGAACCTGGGCAGGTTCTCTGCTCAAGGAGCAGCTGTTGAGAGCTCAATGAATGCAGGAGGAATGCTGTTCACACAGATGCCTCAAAGATGTTTCTTTTAGGTCAACTAGAACTTTTTGATAACTCCATAAGGTCTCTGCCAGCCCAGGAATTCGGCTCAGGCAGGGCAGGCACAGGGAATGAAAATGAACCCTCTAAATACTACCTCCAGTAAAGCAGGGCACATCTGACTAGAGGGAAATGTTCCTCCTGGCATCATCTTCCTGCCTCTGGTGCTAATAAACCATAATTCCAAATGACTTGTAAGCTGTGTAAATAATGAGTGACCTCCCATTAAGGACTGCTAAATGAATGAGCTTCGCTGCAGTTCCCACTGCAGGACCATTGATGGAGAGTGTCTGATTGTGGTCTATTCTGAGGGTGATTTACATCATCCTGGCACTGTAAAGGCGAATTAAGTGAACATAAATGTGATCTATGCCCACTTTAAGAATCCCTTCCTGCCTGGGTGTTGAAAAAAGGGAGCTTACTGTAAATAAGGCTGAGAAAAATGACATTCTGTTGCTGCTTTGGCAAGAGAATGAAGCTCAGTAATCTTCAGGGAGTGAGGGCTGGAGCAGAAGCACTTCAGCTCATGGCCTGAGAAAGGGGACAGAATCCTCACAAGGTATTGGGACAATAAATTCAACTCTCTTTAGCCAGGTGACTGAAAAGCAGCTCTTGATGCATTTCCTGCTTAGGAAAATGAAAGCTGGGAAGTGGGAACCCAACACCAGGAAGGATTCTGGTAGCACCAAGCTGAATTTCATGGCCAGAAAGTCACATCTGCTCAATAGCAACAAAAAAGTTCCCCATGGTAAAAGTTAAGAAATAAAAGAAGCCAAAAATTCCCCACAGTGAAAATTAAAGAAACCAAAAAAGCCAAATTCCTGACTGATAAAATAAAAAGCAGAATGCAGCATATTCCAAGGTGGTTTGAAACTGATGAAGACCCAGCAGATCCCAAGCTCTGGTTGTCAAACATTCCCAATAACACCCAGGCACAAACTGGGGCTGTTTGGAAGGAGGGATGGAGCTGGGCCATCCCAGAGCTCGCAGCCCCTGCACCAGCTTGTTTTTGCCAAGGCAACTTTCCTGATTCCCAGCTGCACCACAAATTCATCTCCGAGATGCAAAAGAGAGCAGAAGAGAGCGGGTCACACATTTAGCAAATGACAGTAATTCCCTACAGAGGACAAAAAGCAGCTTGTCTATCAGCAGCCTCCTTTTGTGCTTGACTTTGAGGCACATTATCTTTGCAGAAAGTGAAACAAGGGTAGTGAAAGAGGGGAAAACAAAGCCTGTAAACAACACTAAGCAAATCTCCCAGGCTGCCAAACTTCACTGGAGTGGAAGGAGTCGAGTGCCTGTGTTGTGCCATGGGCTCCATGCTCTGCCAGGGCAGGAACTCCCATGTCTCCCAGCCCGGGAGAGGCACAGAGAGCTAACACTGCCAGAGCTGCACTTGTCCTAAAATGCTCTTAAGTCTTCTTCTCCCGTTCCCTCCTCCAGCTTCCTTCCCTCCCACACAGATCCCAGCTGCAGATCCAGGAGCTTGACAACAACCCACCTGACTGAGGGCTTTGTTTGATGCCTCTCATTTTTCCCTGCATGACGTGGCTATTTCCACAGCTGCTGCTCCCACATTTGGAAATTTGTCCTGAGATAATCAGGATTTATCCTGAAGGCAGAACCCTCTGGCTGGGACAAAGCAGAGGACAAGGTTCATTTTCTCCAAAGGTGAAAGTGCCCAAGGCCAGGTTGGATGGGGCTTGGAGCAACCTGGGATAGTGGAAGGTGTCCCTGCCCATGGCAGGAGTGATCTTTCAGGTCCCTTTCAACCCAAATCATTCCATGTGCTGATTTAGATTAGGTATTAGGGGTAAACTCTTCCCCATGAGGGTGGTGAGACCCTGGCACAGGTTATTCCATGGACGTCCTATCCCTGGAAATGTCCAAGGCCAGGTTGGACGGAGCTTGGAGCACCCTGGGACAGCGGGAGGTGTCCCTGCCCGTGGCAGGGGGTGGAACTGGATGGGCTTTAAGGTTCCTTCCAACCCAAACCATTCCATGACTTTTGTGTTTTGGGGGTGGTGGGATTTCATGCACCAGAACAAGAACAAAGATCAAGCAGTAATTTTGAAAGTGTATTTTCCCAATATTAAGGAATCACTGCCTCAGAGCAAGGATTATTAAATACAGAGCAGTAGTTAAAATGTAAAAATTTAGAGATTTTAATCAAGATATGGAGGTGTCTCTCATGCCTGTGTTTTAAGGAGAAAAGCCACTTGAATGGGCATGACCAGACAGATATTGGGCAGCACTGAAAGGTAGCAATGAATAACCTCAAAATTAAAAGCAGGAGAAAGTAGAAAAATCTTTTATGTTGTATTGTTTTCACCATACGAGAGTTGGAAGAGTTTTGTGGTTTATGAGAAGGAAACCATTGTTTATAAGTGAGTACAACCCAAACCTCACCAGAAAAACTTTGGTGTCAGCAATGTGAGGTCAAATATCAGAAGCTGTTGATGATTTTTCGTCATTCCTTTCCAAAGGAGTATGTGTCCAGCACTGCAAAATACACCTGCACTCCAAAAATACACATGGATTCTAAAAATACAGCTGCATTCCAAAAATATACCTGGATTCCAAAAATATATCTGGATTCTAAAAACACACCTGGATTCCAAAACCTCACCTGCATTCCAAAAACACAGAACCTGGATTCCAAAGCCACACCTGCATTCCTGCGCTGCACAGGCTTGTGTGGCTGCTACTCCGTGCCTGAATAAAAACAGAGAAAACTTCTCCTGCTGCTAATGAAATTTGGATGAAATCCCTACTAACAGCAGGAACAAGAAGTTAATTTGAAGCCTTCCTTGTCAGTTTTGTTCCAGTCTCTGTTCAGTCACTCCAGGCTGCACACGCTTGGTTCTGTTGGAACTGAGCCTCAAGAAAGGGGACAGTTTACCTTAAATTCACCTTAAATTTACCTTAAATTTACCAAATTATTCCCCTCCACCAAAACAACTTTATGGCTGTGGAGCAGCTGTCCCACACAGCAATCCAGCCACCCCCATTATATTCCATGGCCACTATCATCTATAATTACATTCCGTAATTAAGATTCAGTTTGATGACCTTGAGCAGCCCCTGGGGTTCACTATTCCCCTCTTGGGCAGCTTGAAATACACCTTGGGTAGCTTGAATTACACTTCAGGTAATTTGAGGAGAATCATGACATTTACCAGAAAAAATCCTGCATATGATGTAAATTCCCACCTGAGATTAGGATCCAGAAATGATTGAGACTCCTTCGATATTCAACATCATTGTTTTACATATAATATTTGAAAGCAAACACCACCAATACAACTTAAAAAGCCCAAATCAGGAGAATCAACCCCCCCAGCCTTCCCCCCTAACTGCAAACAATAAATCACGGTGGTTAAGGAGTTTTAAGCCATAAAACTGCAAATCAGGCATTTTGTGCTGCAAATTGATTTCTATTGAGAGCTCTCCCTCCGTGCAACTTCATTTGGAGCTGCCAGGGGTTGCTAACAGAGTTTGCAGGATCAAACAGAGATGACAGGAACTAATCTGGCTCTGTGGGGGCAGCCCTTGCATCTGCAAGAGAAATGGAATTTTGGGGTGTTTTTTTCCTAAATGCAAAGCAGCTAAAATTGAAAGCAATTTGTGCAGAATTGAAGTGCAAGTTAAAGTGCTGCTGCAATCCATCTCCAAAAGTTCAGCTCTGCTATACTCAAATTTTTCTTTTTCATTTGTTTTTAGCATTTATTACAGCAGGGAATGATGATGCCTTAGGAAGGGGAGATTTAGTGCTGTACAGGAAGAGGAGCAGACCAGAACTAGAAGCACTTGTGCTGTCTGTTGCCAAATAATATCTTTGCCTGATTCTAAAATGCACTAAAAATAAAAGCTCTGCATTCATGCACTACATTAGCACTGAAAAGGAGCCCCAGAGAACATCTCATTTCTGCAGCGTGGATTATCAAGCTGCCAAGAAAGAACTACTGCAAACTGATTTTATGATGCTTGTTACTGGCTGATAAAATTTGTGTTGTCGTGCAGCAAACACATATTCTTAATACTTGGATAAAATAGTACTTGTCATAATGAAATCAGGCTGCCTGGGAGCCAAAATAAAACAAAAATGAAAGTGAGATAGTGCTTTAGAGCATTTTGGGAGTCCAGTGGAGGCAGAAAATATTAAGACAGACTTCAGCTTGTTCACCTTCTCATCATAGAAAAATTGGATTAGTGGGTACCTGGTTGTTTGCTCCTTTGTTAGGTTCCTGTGAAGGGACTGGTTCAGAATTGCCAGGAATGAGAAGTGGTTGGATAGTTCTCATTCTGCATCCTCAGGGAAAGGATGCCAGCCATGAGAGGATATGTGGGTTCTCTGGATGAACTAAATTGCAGCACTCATACAATTGAAGTTAATTACCTGACCCAAATCCTTTTCTGGGTTAGGAATGCACTGCTCAGGCTTTTCCAAGAAAAAATGCTACACAGATATTTGTGGGAAGAGATGGGATGGAGTTGAGTTACAGGCTGTGGTACAAAGGAGCACACGGCGGCACAGAGAGCCTTGTCTCCGCCAGACCCTGGGGGAGGAGGTGTCACACGGCAGAGCCCAAAGGAGAGGAGCTGCCAGAAGCTGACAGACGGGTGAACAGCGCCTGATCACCCCACAGAAGGACATTCAGAAAGTGTTGCTGATGTGGCAGCGTGGGATAGGTCAGGTAGTGAGTATTGCCATGTGAGGAAATGCTGTGCCGTGAAGAAGTGGATAAAACAGCTCGTTTCTCTGAATAAACGATTCAGATTCCCTGCCGCTCTGGGTCCGTGTCCCAGTCCCTACGAATGGTGCCCGGCAGCAGGGACTGGAGCTGCAGGTGAGGCACAGAGGACACGAGGGCTGGACAGTCCTCATCGGACCCGGCAAAGTCCGTGTCGCAATCACCGACAGATATTCCCAGTGAAGACACTGCAGGCACTGAACTTTTATCTGGAATTTCCTCAGAGCCAGAACAATTTCAGATACCAAAATTGCGATGAAAATAATATGATTTCTATGAAATCTTTGTCCCATAGGAGAATTACATCACCAGCTTCAGTAGGGACACGATTTCTCCAAAGTTCATTATTTATAATGCAGAATGTGCCTAATTAAACTCCATATAGGGACTTGTTTTCCCGGAGGTGTAACTTGGGTGCAAAGTTGTTTTAAGCCAACTACACAGAGGATGCACGGACATCCCTCACCATCCTCTCTGCTCATACGGGAGCCTCACATGCACATGATGACATTTACTCATTCCATAAAGTTTGTAAAGCCATCACTGAATATAATTAAAGGTATATTTTCTTCCAGCTGATCTTTTTAAAGTGGGTCTTCATGTTGATTTAAGTAACTGCAATGGTGCCTGTGAATGTTTAATGAAAATAAAGGCCAGTGAGGAACAAACAGACAATTTATTGTCCCATTCCCATTTCACCGAGGTTCTTACTCTCAGCTACAAAGCCACTTTTAGAAGTCGTAATAAGATCATTTCCTCTCCTCTTCCCTTCCCCTACCCTTTTATTCTGGGAAGATTAAAAAGAATAAAAAGATCTGGTCATAAAACCTGAAGGGGACAAGATTCACAATGGCTCTAATCCCTGTTCAGCCTGCAGAGCGTGGCTCAAACGAGCTCTGTCCCTGGAATTGTGACATTCCCAAGCAGGTCACAATTCCTGAAACACGACCCCATCACCACCTTACAGAAGCCAACCTTAAACCACAGAAGTGATGAAACAGAGAAGGAGTTTGGGTTTCCAAACCCTATTTTTGAGCTCTGTACCCCATACCCATCACTCTGGGGCACATCCCACACAATCAGGGGTGTCTCTATTAAGTTTATTTCTCACCAGCCCCGCAAAGAGAGGGGTTAAAGACAAGGTAAATCATCTCCTCCCCCTTCAGGTGTGTGCACAGAGGAGTGACAGCAAAGGATCAAGTTCTGCATGTGCCATGCCACTGAAGGCTCTGAATTAAAAGAACAAACACAAAATGAAGATTTTGTGATGTGACTGAAATGACAAGGCCAAGTTGGACAGGGCTGGCAGTAACCTGGGCTGCTGGAAGGTGTCCCATGGCAGTGGGGATGAGCTTTAAGATCCCTTCAAACCAAACCATTCCATGATTTTTTGATTAAACACCACCCCAAAACCTCAGTATTTCCTCAGTATTTTCATCACACTGGTGAGAATTCTGAGAATTCCGTGTGACCAGATGGAATTCACACTGTGGTGAAGGAGAGATGTTAAACCTCACAATTATCTTTGGGCTCCTTCATTTGGAGTTATTTGAGCCTAAATTTTCCCATAAACATTAAACTGTGAAAAATCAGTGTCACATAAGAGACATTCAGTAAGCCAGACCTATTTTTTCTGAGAAGATCCATTAACAGTTGTTATTAAGCAGAGGAACAGAAAGAAGCGTTTGTTGAATCACACCTCAAGTGGCCTTTTCATTATAGGCTTCATCTGCCACCACTGACAAAAACAAGGGCCAGGATTGAGCTAAATTGGGTGTTATTGACCAAACACCAGCCTGGCAGGGCTGCAACAAAAAATTATTTATTTTTTATTAAGAAATAAAAAGATAAGGTCTGTCCAGGACAGGATAATAGCCAAGAACCATCATCCCTGAAAGATCAATGGTTTTCCATACTAAAGCATTGGTTCAGCTGTAGAAAGTTCCTATATTTATGCATGTTATAATATTCCCAAATGCAGAAAATGCCCAGAAAAGGAATTCCAAGGAATCCTGTCCCTCCTGAAAAGGCTGCCAGAGCTCCAGTGCCTCACCTTGCAGAGCTCAGAGGGGCAGCAGCTCCGGGTCTGTCCCCAGGCTGTGAAATTCTGATTTGTTTGTGGCTACAAACCTTGAAAGAAACTTCATTACCATTGGAGTTTGCTTTATGAGCCTTGAGTCAAAGTTTGGATTGTTAGAGGGGTTTTATGATCTCTGGCACGAGCAACAAACCTGGAATTTGGATTGAAATGACACTCGTAAAAGGCAGGTATTTACTGCTCTCTCTGTTCCCACCACCTCATAAACTGGGCTCCCCTGACCTGAGGTCTGTTTAAAATTTAAAGGTGACAAATCCCAGTGAGGATCCTGGAACAGGAGGCACAGAGCAATTCCCAGCTTGGCAAAGGCATCCACGGAAGCTCAGAGTCACTGCCCTTCCAAGAGCCTTTGCCTTCATTAGCAGAGGGACTCAGGGGAAGAAGGGTCACCTCAATACTCTCCCTGCAGTGCCTCACACATAACTCCTTCTTCAGGTTCATTTCCCAGGAAATTAGGAATTTATTTACCCTTTTCCTAAAGGAATGGATGCCTCCATCACGTCAAAAGCCTTCAAACAGATTCTTGTCAAACTCATTAATTCACAGTTTAGGAAGACTGATCATTAATAGTTAAGATTATATACCAAGCATGTTTTTAATGCCACTCTTGGACATTGGACCCCCATGTTGGTTCCTGAATCAAGTGCAGGACTCCTATTCCAAATTGTGCCATTTCCGATATTTATCTCTGGCAAGGAGCTCAAGTGAAAGGAATTCTTCTCCCAGTCTGCCAGGTTATTTATTGGGTGGCCTCAGGGAAGGTCACTTTCCCTTCCTTTTCTCACTGTTTTATTTAATTACTGTATACATGCTATATATAAAAATGTTATTGGCTTCCTTTGAGGAGTTTTTTGAGGTCTGGGAATGAAAAGCAGGTGCTGTTGGTATTCTCAGATGAGTTATTCATCTGCTCCTGTCAGACAATTCTCTCCTTTTTTATTCGGGAAAAATAAAACATTGGCATTTGCATGACTGGCACTCACCTTGAAAACACACATCATTCTTTGTGGTTATAAAAATAAATACAAACAATCCTCTTGTGTCCCACAGGGGTGAAGAAAATCATCTCCAGTGGTGGATGGGGCTTGACCCGAAAGCTGCAGCAGCTTCTCTAATGAGTTAAACCAACAAAGCAAACACTGATTCCTCTAACGGGGATTCAAACAGGCACAATTCCTAAGATCTGATGTAGTCACCCACTCCCTGCAGCCAAAAGCAGCACCAGAACTCCTCAGGTAACCAGACCTGGGATGGATCAGACCCATGCAGGGCTCTCATCCCTTCCCTGGCCCTACACTTAAAGTAAGAAATCTCTTTAAGGCTCCTTCACATAAAAAACCAGTTTAAATAAATATCCCAGCACTATCTGCTCTATAAACAGGTTCAGACTCAGATGCCCCCTCTGTCACAGCTCCTGGCATAACCCTGGGCTGTTTTTTCCCTTTCGCCCTCCCTCACACACATGTTGAGTGTCCCAAGGCCAGCTCCACATTCCCACAGCACAGACACAGCAAAATCCACCTCATAAGGAAGAAGGGGGAGATCAGGAAGCACAGAAGGAGGGGGAGATCAGGAAGCATAAAAGGAGGAGGAACTCAGGAAGCACTGGAGGATCATCTCTCCCTCCAGATCCCTGTCTCAAAGTAGTTCTTGTCAGAGACAAGCCAAGGATGCTCCTGCAGCCTCCTCTCCCAACACATTCAGAATCCATTTGATGTTTTGTGCCACTCACAGCAAACAATTTTTACTCACAAAAACACAAACTCTGTTTTCTGCAAGGAGCAGTGGGAAGGTGCTGCTGGAGCTGTGTCAGCTGCAGGAAGCACTGGAGGATGTCCCTGAATTAACCTGGCAAACAAACCCTGCAGGTGCCCCCTGAGATCTGCCCGTGACTTTTAGGGCTGTGTTTTCCATTTCACTGAGTGCATAAAATTCACCAAAAAGCCATTTTTGACAAGATAAACTTTAGTCAATTATTAGAGCTTGACATCTTGGTGCTAATTAACCAGTGACTGATTATACCTCTTTGGGGTGTCAGGACAATGACTTAATGTTGGATTTAACGAACAAAGCTGGAGCTGCACAGCTACAGCTCATGTCATGCTAAATTAGCTGTATGTTAATTGGATTAAATTACCTAAAATAAGTTATAAAAGGTTTACCAGTGCTGCTATACAACAACAAAATGAGAGGTGACTTTCTCCTGCCTGTCAGACCACTGCAGGATGAGAATTCCTTGTCCTGGGAGAGCTCTCATGGCTGTGTTTGTTCTGGGCTGAAGCAAAAAACCGCAACAGGACCTGCTTGAAGAATGAACCAAGGTCCCCAGTCTTTGCCTTCTGCCCTTCTTCTGTTGGTAATTCAGAATTGGGAAGTTCTTTCTCTCTCTCTCTGATTAGATCTCTGTCTTGGTTTGAAAGACAGGTGTCTGTTAAGGAAGGCAGGAGCCTCCCTTGGAATGGAAAATGCAACCCCCTTCCCTCCAAATGATTATAATTTTGAAATTAAGGGGCTCTCAGGCACAGATATGGGGAACAGGAATAACGGTTCTTTACTAATATATATATGTATAGAGGCAAGCAAACAGCACTAACTACGGCAGCGATAACAAACAGAACCAGAACCCAGCGCCCGCCTTCCCTCGGCTGTGGCGGGGAGGGTGCGATGGTTCCCCCGCGGCTGCAGGGGGCGCTCCGGAGCGAGCTCGGGGAGCGCGCGGGAATGGCGGGCGAGCAGCTCGCCTCACAAACCCCAGGGGCAGCCGATGCCGGGGCCCGGCCGGACCCTCGGGAACAGCGGGCTGGAACGGCAGGGACGGACGCACGGAATCCCGGGGGGTGGGCGAGATGTATCAAACTCCGGAGCTGCAGCGGGAGCCCCGGGAGGTCTCGGCAGGCGGGGGGTGCGGGGCTGCGGTGCAGCGAAGGCTCGGAGCAGCGGCAAAGGAACGGCAGCCGTGGCCCGGCTCCCGGCAGGGCAGGGAAAGGCGGGCTTGGGATCCCGGGGTCCCCTGAGGCACTCGAGCACATGGGTGGAAGGAAGGCAGCAGAAAGCAGAAGTCTGCAGTAGTGGGGAATTCTCTCCACACCGACAGCAGCTCCTCTCCCCCTCGAATGCCGGCAGGACAAGAGACCAAGGAGCCCCACCCAACCCCTTTTATCCAGTTCAAATCTCGAGACCTCTCTGCCCTACACGAGAAAACCTCAGGTAAAAGAGGCTGGCCAGCCAGACTCCTCCCCCTGTGGCCCGGTCTTTTGTCTCTTTGGCAGCTTGTATGGGGAAAAATTCTTTGAGAGAAAAAGAAAACAAAAGGAGACCTCCTAAAACCCCAACAATCTCTAAAAATATTTCCATATAAACTCCTTGCAGTCTTGAGGAAGATACCCAGTCTTATTTCCTCAGCATTTCCCACTGAGGGCAAGGGGAATGCATGAATGGGAGCATTCATTTCTTAAATATTATTTATTTCTATTAAAATGGTGTCCAAAGCCTCTCAGACAAAGGTGTTTAACCCATCCCTGTTTGACTGGAACCAACTCTAACCATAAAGATTAAGAACTGTAGTTTAATTAGAGCGCACACGAGCAACAAACTGGGAAGAAAAGTGTGATTTTAGGGGGTTTTTTTCCATATAGCAGAGCCTAAGAAAGTTCAACAAAAGAAAATGCCTGAAAAAGATAATTTTTCCTCTTTTCAAACAGACAGAGGAAGCCTTTAGAGCACAGGAAATTACTGGCCCCCCGCAAGATCTGAGAACCCACAGGAGAATCAATCCTCAGGTGGGTTTGATTCCCACACCAGGCAGAGCCTGTCCCAGTTCCCTGAGCACTGGATTTTGCAGGTTTATGGCTGTGGAACAGGATGGAACACAGTCTCAGGTAGCACCATTTCCCCCTCCAGGGGTGGGAATTTATTAACGCCTTTATCTTGCTGCAATTGGATATTTTAAAACCACAGTGGCCAGGGCTCAGACATTCACATCCCAAAAACTCAGATTCAATTCCAGCAGAGAATTATTCCAGGTGTGTTGGTGCCGTGATGAGCCCATTGTGAGCACATCTTTGTCACAACAGGGGAACGAAAAACTGACAATTTACGTCTTAAACTGAAAACGGGGGAAAGGGAGATGACAACAATTTTCTTTCCATGAGACAAATGTGCTCCAAGTGTGGATCTAAGCTTGGCTTTGAGGATATTAACAACACACTGGGATGTCTAACACTGTAAAAAGCAGTTGGTTTAAGTGACTGAAAAATGGCAAAAAATGCTGTTTGTTGTGTCTGGCCATGGGGTGTGATCAGTGCCCAAAGTGCACAGAAAGACCACAGAAAAACAGGGATTTTCTGCTAATTCCTGTTTCCCATCTCACCCAGAAATTCAGAATGCCCCTAAATTTGTAACACCCACAAGAATGCAGACACAACAGGCATTGTCAGTTCCGTCCAAAGGGAAGAATAGGACTTTAAAAAACAAACACATCAGCTTTAAATTATATGATTTCATTTGTTTAATAAGGAACAAACATTGTATATTATATATTTTATATACTACTTATTTCCTGCATAGACTCTCCCATGCTTAAGAATGAGGAAACTCACAACAAAACCTTCAAATAAAACTTATTAAATTATGATGGATAAGACAAGGAGCCCCTGGAAATGAGGCTCCATGAGCTCCCTCAGGCCTGGAGCTCCTGTTGACTCCCAGAAAAGCCAAATTATTAAAGCTGAGCCACCTTGGCCCTGATATCTGTCTAAAGGGTCTGCTCCAATTCCTGTGCAGGGAAGATGAAATATTCCAAGCATTCAAGGGAATGTGACATAAGTTTGGCCTCTTTATTTTAAGTTTTCATTAAATAATGATAAATTACTGTGAAAAATCTGTGGAGAAGATGGATTCTCACACCAGTTATAAGCATTGGCAGGGAGTTTAATCAAATTAAGGTAAGATATAATTCGAAATATTAAATCTAATATTTACATGTGGATGACACACGTCGAGTTTGGGCAGTTTTGAACTGGTTTTAGGTTGGATTATTGAAAGAAAAGCAGGATCCACTCAATGGTTTAGGAGAATTAGGCACCCAGTCCCCAGGATGTTTTGGAAAATCCCATGCTAAATAAACCACCTGCCAAAGTCCTTTTCAGGAGTTACCAGAGAGCAGGGATTTTGTTCATTTTCTCTGTTATTATCAGCTATGAATCACTGTGAGTGTCAGAAGGACAAGCTGAGTTCACATCCCTGCAGGTGTCATCAGGGGTCCTGCAGAAAATAAAAGGGTTTTGAGAAAGAAATGTAAGACAAGAGAATTATGACACTTGTCAATGCTGATAAAAGTAATGAAAAAGTACAGCATGGTCATTTCCCAGCCCTTTCCTCTTTCCAAAACTGAGCTGCCCAAATTTGACAAAGGGAGAGGTTTCGGGTGGTGGTGGTTGTTGCGGTGTGTTTGGTGTGCCAACATCCAGCAAGGCACAGACTGAAGCTGGTCAGATGGCAGGACATGGCCCAAGGCCAGGGGCCTCAAGATCATGGTGAGGGCCCAGAAGCCCTTGCCGGAACATGCAGATCCCTCCCCAACCATTGGCTCACGCTCTCGCTGCCCTTCTTCCCCCATTTATGGTTTAGTTCTAGAAAGTTCTTTGTTCCTCGATCCCCCATGGGCTCCCAGTTATCCTTCCCCGCCTCCCCTGTGCCCCATTGGTTCAGTGTACGTTTCCCCGCCTGTGTACGACCCCTGTGCCCCGTGTCGATTGGTTCTCTGCAGTTCACTCCTCCCATTTTGTAGGGGTATAAAACCCCATGCCAAGCCCTCGTTTTCACTCTTTGCACCCCCCAGCTCTTCGTGCTCCTCGCTCCCTGACTCCTGGACCCTCGCACCCCAACAAACTCTCCCTGTCCACCCTGCAAAGAGCTCCTCCTGGTCTCTTCGTCTCCTCCTGCACCTTTACCATCGGTGGGCCGGGCGAGCCCTTTCATGGACCTCGCCAGCCCTCCCGCTCTGCGAACAGACCCACCGGCTTCTCCCGTGCGGAGAGGACCGGCTCCTGACCACCGGAGCTAGCCGTAAAGGTGGTTGCCAAGGCGCCGTGTCAGGTGGCGGTTGGGTTTTTTCTAATTAATCAAAAGGAATCATTTAATGCCATTTTTATATTTGACTTTCCAACAGCACAAGCCTGGTTGCTGTAGAAAATTCTAACTTTTACATAGAAAGGCAGAACCCTTGGGTGAAAAACCTGGGGATTTTGACGCTGCATGGACATTTTTCTGCTTTTTAATTTTTCTTCCTTTCTCTAAGGTGCAAGTGAACAAAATTAGGGCACCGCCCTGTGCGATAATTTGCAGAAATCCTATAAAAAATTTGAATTTGCTGGAGCAGAGGAGTGGGAGGAGCAGAGCACCCTAATCCAATGGGAATCCAGCTCCCCTTGACTCAGGGCTGTGATTCCTCAGTCCCTTGCAAGAGATGAGGGATGGCAGGAGCACGACAGGCTGAGCAGGAACTTACTCAGCATCCCTGCAATGCTTGGAATAATAAAATCCACATTTAACTTTGGGATTTTTCCCCCTCCACAGAAATAAACTGATTCTCCATGAAGTTTTTCAGAGTCTACACTCAAACACCCACGTGAGAGAACAAAACCGGCTGGAAAAGCCATTTTTTTTTCACCAAATCACACACTGGGGAGGTGAAATAATTAAAAATAAACAAGCAAAAAAAGCAGGGAAGTTGGTTTGTGCAATGCCCTGCAAATCTCCATGGCAAATTTGGGGGAAAAACTCCCCATTTTGGCCCAGTGCAGGAAATTGGCACCTCCTGTCCTCTGGCAGGAGCTCATAAACCCCCAGTGTTCCCTGAGGAGGAAAGGCAGCCAATTACCCGAATAAATTGTGACTGGAACACTGAAGATCATTTTATTCTTGCCTAGAGGGGTTTTGGAAGCTCTCCCTATGAAATTGTCTTGCAAATAATTCACTGAAAGTGATTTACTTTGGTGGGGAACTTACAAGGGAGAGCCTGTCAGAAGATTGTGTTGTCAAAAGTTATTTAAATTAATTTAATCCTAAATTCCAAACAAATTGGCTTAGATCAAGTTTCAATATCAATTAACAATGGCTGGTGATTTCTTTGTGTGTTAAGTTAAAAGTATAGAAAGGAGGTAACAACATAATTTCCTTCTCTACTCCTAAAAAGCCACCAATAAAACAAAAATCCATCTCTTCACCCCCTAAATAATTGTGATACAATTAAAACTTCTGCAGTGGACAGAGGAAAAAAGCCCAAGTGTGGCTCCATTTAATTAAGAAACAATCAGAGCAAAAGGAGAGTAGCCAGTCCTATATCTGATCACTTCTTTCCTCTTCTGGGCAAGGGAACAGCAGAATTTATTTTTAAGTCTTCTGAATTTCACCTTGGGAGAATTTAAACTGAAAGGCAGAAATTAAAGTTAGCTATGTTAAGCAGAGAGGCTAAAAAGTCCCAGCTGGCTTCAGATCTGCATCTCCATGCAGACACTGCCCAGTCCATCCCTGGGTATAAAACTGGGAAGGTGTGGGATGAGGCTTTGTTTTCCCTCAGCTCGTGAAGGAATGTGACCAATAAAACACTTAATGTTGATTTGAAACCTCTGAATGCCAGCACAGATAGAGGCAGCCTTAAAAATGCCCCTGAATGGTTTGTTTAAAAGAAAAAATATATTCCAGTGATTAAGTATCAGCTATTTGAACACACTCTGAAATGCAGCCAGAAAAATGGAAAATACTTAAATAAATCTCTATCCTTTGCTATTGTTTTCTTCCAGCTTTTCCTGTACAGGTACTTTTTATAAGAACACAAATATTTGCAAAACCAGCTCAGACCCATCTCTTGAAGCCACCTCAGCCTCCTGCAGAGTTCTCTGCTGATATCAAACCCAGTAGGTGCTGCAGGGTGATTTAGAATCCCCTAAATTAAAGCCAAGTCTAAAGGAGACCATTTTCACTTGCCCCAAGCCACCTTGATTCACCTCAGCTCCCAGTGCATCTTGAACACCTCGGGGCTTGGAGAAGCCTCTGGGCATTGTTGTTACAGGAGTCCAACGGGAAAACTCACATTTCAGAAACTCGGAGCAAGCAGGCATTTGTAGGGAATTTGGCTTTTTTGCTCATTCATATGCAACAAAATGCTTTTTCTTCAAGTCCCTCATAGAGTTTAACCGGGGGAAAAAAGGAAAGGAGCAGTAATGCTGTGTTAATTCCTTTTGGAGTTTCTGTGTCTCCACAGTGAAGGCAGCTGGTGGGAGGTTGGATCAATTCCATTCCAAACTGAGCTTGCCTTGTTCCTTTCTCTCCTTTTTTTTTGTTTATCCCAGGCTTTGCTGGCAAACCAGGAATGCTTCAATTACAGTAGGTTAAACAAGGATCCAGGATGAATCCAGAGGGAGAATGGGAGCTGGAGCAGTTCCATATAGTGTGCTCATGTATAGGTGAGGGCTGGTGCCTTTTAGGAAGAGCAAACAATTATTTTTTTCAAGTTAATTCAGTGGGACAGCAGCTCCTCACATCCTCCTGAAGAGAATTCCTTTGGTCAGGATGGACCAAAAGGAGCTTGGGAGTGACCCTATTCCTGCACTTGGAAATATGCAGGGAGGTTTTCCCCAGTTATTTACAGCATTGTCACCCTCTACTTCTACCTTAGACAGAAAAGAGGCAGCAGATGCTGTTTGTGAAGAAGAGAAGTGCTGGGAAGAAATTAAAACAAGGAACCAGAGCTGCTGAAACAAAGGTTTGAGGCTGATCTGACTCATGCAAAACAGGAATATTTAATCTAATTTTTCCAGGAATATTAATCTAATTTTTCCCATGCCCCAAAGCGATAATCTCAACTCCTGAGCTTTTCTGGCATCCATAAGGCCCCTTCCAGCAGCTTTGCTGCAGCTTGAACTCATACCTTTTTTTTTTTTAAACCTTTGGCCACATTCCTGTAAAGTAGTCCTGTTTGACAGTATTGACAGGGGTAAATAGCAATTACTTAAAAATTAATTTAAATATTCCTGGTAAGTCAAACTTCTCCCAACTATGGTAGAACACAGTTGTGCCTCTGGCCTTGCTTAGATCCTGGTTGCTCCTTTTTGTCCATCCCACTGTTCGTTTCCTCCCACTGTCCGTGGTCCTGATGGAATCAGGAAAATTCTTTCTAAAGCTGGAAAACAACTGGGAGGGGAACCTGCATTTCCCCGGGCTTGGAACTCCACTCCTGAAGGGCAAATCTCCCCTCCCTCCCCACCCCAGGTGTTTAATAATGGGGAAACTTGGGCCTGGGGGGTTAGGAAATAATGCTGTGCTACTAATCCTAATCTTTAGATGGGATTAGACAACCAACATTACAGATTTTAATGCTGCAGTCATCACGAAAGTGGAACTTTTTATAGAAATAGTCTAAAGCTCTTATCAAATATATGCTCTATTATTTAGACCCAAAGTCCCAAATCCGTATTTTATGCAACTTCCAATTGCTCTTCTAACAGAGCCCTTATTAATTTAAAAGCAGTGATACTTAATCAACTTTGAACCCAGCAGATGGCTCAGCTTTGGCAGCTGTGACCACACATTATCTCTTTCCAAGTTGTTCCAAACACCTCAGAGGTTTTCTAACCACATCATCCTTTGCAGAACTGGTTGTCTCCATGCTAAAAAAAAATAAAATATGGGGTGCTCAGGTGATGCCTGGAATAGAAGAAAGAGGCAGCTGCAAATTTGGGAACAAAGCTCTGAGTTTAGAAGAGTTTCGGTGGAGCACGGAGAAGGAAAGGGAGAGATTAAGCAAGTGGAACAAGAGAAAATACTGAATTCTGCCTTATAAATAAATAACAGGAAAAAATGTAAGAGAGAGTAAGAGACAAAATTCACATTGTAAGGAACAGCAGGAGCAGCTCACACTGTGGAGTTCAAGGTGAAGTTGATTTTTTAAATATTCCAGGTCAACTCTTGAACCTCCTGTTCAGTAGAAACAGGAGGAAAATGTTCTCTTTTCTTCTCTAATGCACAGCAAAAATTTACGGTCAGATCTTGACCTAAAACTGACCCAAAACCACAGAAAAAAAGCTACCCGAAGGAGAAGAACTGAACCCATGGAAAATCTGAATTAGCAGCAGCAGCTGGTTAATACTGGGTTATGAAGAAACACATGGATAGGCCTGCAAGGAATTTTTGCAGCTCTGCATTCAACCTGGAAAAAAATTAAAGATAGTTAAAAATACTGTCATTACCTGTGAGAAAAGATATTTGAAATAAGTAATTGCTGATTACAGCAAGAGCTGGAAAGCAGGAGCTCAAGGTTCCTTTCCCTGCACTGGTTTTACCTTCCAAAAAAGATTTTTCAGCCAACTATTTATTCCAAAAACGGTTCAAATCAAAAAAAGGAAACAATTCCTTGTTATGTTTATACTCAGGAGCCTTAAACTGAATGGAAATTGCCAAAAGAGCAAGGGAAGAAATCACATCCCATTTCCAGAAGTAGGGTTTCTAACCCAAAGCTCACAAGAGAAAAAGCCACAGGGCTTACGAAAATTCCCCACTCTGGAAATTCAGGATACTTTCAAAATTTTCTTTCCAAGGTCTTCTACAACTGTCTCAAGTTTCCCCTTCTCTCCCTCTCAAAAGAAAAAATAATTAAATCCCAGCACAATTTTGACAAACAAAGATTTAGATGTGAAAATCTTCTTTGGGAGGAAGACTACATGGGTTGGGAGAGCTGCAGCTCCCACAAAAATGAAGTAAAGAAAACTTTCAGGTGAGTTAAAAACACGCCTGGAGTGTGGTTCAGAATTATGAAGGAAACTCCATCATCCAAAATGCTCCTGGAACAATCGAGAGGAAGAAATCCCTAAGAATGTCACATTTAGAGATCATTTTGAGGTGCTGAAGTTACTAAAAAGGGCTGGTGTGGAGTTTCTTTTCCTTGAAAAGAGAAGGTTCTTTGTTTTTTATCACAAATATTCCCATGTTTAGAAGAATTAAGGAAGAAATGTACGGAGAGAGTGGAAATCCTTCCACAAACTGAAAAAAATAAAGGTACCTTTACCTCATATTTTGTCCTGGCTGTTAAAATAAAATAAATTAACCCCAAATCACTTTGATTTCAACCTCTAGGTTGTGTCTATCATCAAACAAATAAAGGTCATTGCAGAGTGTGCAAAGAATGCCAAGTTCAAGCTGGTGAAAATACAAAAAATAAATATAAATGAGCCTGGAGATGAAAAGAAAATCCTGTCTGAAAGGCTTATTAGGAGGAATTTGTTATGCTTCCCTCCTAATTACTGGAATTAATAACAATAATATCTCCTCCACTCCCAGGATTAATGGGAGATGTTTCCTTCCTTGGTGAATCTTTTTTTTTTCCAGCAAGGAAGTTTTTTTTAAAGCCCCATTTTAAGAATGCATTTCATTAGGAAAGCTTCAAACATGGAAATGGATGAAGTGTTAAAAGTTTATACAGAAAATGATGGATACAGAAATATAGAGAAATAATTAGAATATAGAAATATATAGAAATAATCTATCTCCTTTTCGGTTCAACAGATGAATAATAATTTTAAAAAAAGAAGGCAGAGAGAGGAAATAAAATAAACAATTTTTTTAAAATTGCAAATATTAACTTGAAGATCACTTGAAATAAATAAATAAAACATCCATTAGCTTTGTCACATCCTTAAAACAAATGTTACAGCAATGGTAATTGTGCAATTAAATTACCAGGCTTTTCCATCACCTTGATTCATTAATGTAAGAACCTGTTGCAGCAAATATGGAATTAATTAGGAACGGGCTTATAAAACACATTTTTGTAATTTATTTGCCAGTTCATTAAGTAGAAACAATAAAACAGGACTAAGAAAAGCAGCACAGGGAGCTGTGGGGTTTTTTCTGTCTATCCAGGCAATTTCCCCAGAAGTGATGGATTACTTTGTGTTTGTTGGGTTTTTTGCTATTAACACTCAGAATATTTATTGTATTAGAGGGAAAATGAGAGCACTGATGAGGACATTTCCACGTGCTGGGGCCAGGCTGGAGGTCACATTAACTCTGCCCTCTCCCCATCCCTGCTCCAAGAGGACTCCAAGTTCTCCACCCTGGAAGACTCCAAGTTTTCTATCCCTGCCACTTCTCCAGGGAGGAACATCACCCAAACCCGAGCCTGTCAATAGAACAGTCTGAATTGTGGATTTTTTTTTTTAATTTCAGATTATACTTCCCCCTGTCCTCCCTCTCCCTGTTCTGTGGGAAGAATCACAATTCCTGCTTCCAAACAGGAAAAGACTCAGGACAGATCTCCAGATCCACAAAAGGCAGCTGGATAAAAGATATCCTCCAAATCCCTCTGAATTGTGGTAAATTGTGAGAGCAATTGAGGTACAAAAGCATCCAACAGCAATGGGAGAAGCATGGGATAGGCAGAAATCCCTCTGGAACCGGGAATGGTGCCCCATAGTCAGAGCCCACACATTCAGTGTTCAAACACTGAGGTTTTGAATGAGAATTTCAGTTTAGGAGATGGGAAAACATTGATAAAATGCACCCCTGTCCTCTGTGTTCAAGAGGGAAATCTTTCAGATCCAGTTGTGCTGGAACAAGTTTTCATCTCCTGAAACGCTTCCACAACAGTGGCCAAGCACCACCCACATCCCTGAGGGGGAGAAAAAAGAGTTTCTGTTAACTTTGCTCCCTTTTCGATGGGAATAAATAACCCTGAAAGAGCCCTGCAGCAGATCTGGGGCTCTGAGAGCTCTGCTGGAGCAGCTGTGACAAGTATTTGATGTTGAAGCCAGTTGGTAACAGCAGCAACATCTGGCGTGGGCACAGCTGGATGTGAGGAGCACATTTATCTCCACCCTGAGAGGGGGCAGAGTCAGAATTTTGGGCTCTTCTCCAGCTCTGCTGGCCTGCTCTCACTCCAGTCCTCCATGAATCCCAACAATTCTCCCAACCAGAACAATTCATCACCTTCCCTGTCTGGATCTGCACTGATGGGAGGTGATGACAGCCCAGCTAATGAGGCATTAATTCTAATCAAAGACAGTGCTTCCTTGCCATTCATTGTGTATAAATAATAAAAAATAGCCCTTTGCCATATGCCAGGGATCTGCTGGTATGATCAGCCTGGAAATGCTTCCCTCTGAGGAGATGTGGATGCTGATGAATTGAGAGGCAGCACAGGCACCAGGAAACTCTGTGATCTTCCCACCCTCTGCTTTCTATGCTCTGTGATCTGACAGAGATAATCAGAGTGATTGCCCCTGGTAAATCAAATTGTGGGGAGCTAAACTAACCTTGAGAACCAGGGGAAATGCTCTGCGCTGTTTGCAGCCAGCCTTTCTTGGTTTTGCTCCTCTGGGCAGTTCTGTGGGTTGGAATTTGCTCTCCTTTGTAGGAATTTGGAACCCAGGAGCCCGAGGGTCCAGCAGAGTGGGCAGCGAACAAACATCCCCCGCCTAGACAGCTCTTGATTGTAGTTTAAAAAAACGTATAGAGACAGTTCTGGCAGCTGGAAAATGTCCAGTCTGCAACAGGGAACAAAGAGAATTCCAGATTGGTTTGGGTTGGAAGGACCTTAAAGCCCATCCAGTCCCACCCCCTGCCATACCCTGGGTGGGATTCAGTTTTCCATGGTCCAGCTGACAGATTTTTTTTGAAAACTTCATCCTGAGAAGTCATGGATTTCTGCTTGAATTCCTCCATGCAGATGCTTTTAGCAGTTTATTTCAGTGCCCCCAAATATATTGTCTGGACTTAAACTGGAATAAATAGAGGTTACCCCCCTGGTTTTTATCCCTAGAGACTTAAAAGGATTGAGAAAATTCAACTAACAACATAATTCAAATTATCTGCTTATGAATATATGCAAGGAGAAATATTCTAAATGAAAAAGTTCAGAGCTGTCACACCCATCCTGGCTTCATGAATTCTGGTATTAGGGACATTTCAGGATTTGGGCCTGAAGGATCTTACAGTGGGTGATGCAGAATCAGCTCCTCTGGAGTCACCAATGCCATGAGAGAAAACCCAAACCTAAGAAAAAACTGATTATCAAAGTTCAGAATCATTTGAAATGGGCAATTCCTGCAGCAGTGAAAAAAATACTGTTCTTTGTTAAACTGAGTGAAAAGGTGATAAAAGTTATGGTAACACAACCAAAGCTTTGTGTATCTAAATTAAAGCTGTCTGAAAGGAGAGTTCATGATAATAAAGTTTTAATAAAGATATTCTAACTCCAGAGAGATTTACAGCAATACAGTTGCAAACTAACAGGGCTCAATTCTCCAGCATTCCACCCCAAAAAATGTCAGCACAATCCACAGAAGTAGAAATAAAATTGGTGGAAGGCCAAAAGAAGGGTGTCAGAATTTGCCATTGGCAAAAACATTGCTCTTTCCACGGAGCAGTTTTAAAAATAAACAGTTTATAGCTGTGTATTAAGAGGAGCAGGCAGATTTCAGCAGGAAAACCCTGCTCCCTGGATCCTTGCCATGCTGCTGGCTGTATTAGGAAGTCATTTGAAATATTAATCCAGCAGTTTATCCTGGACAGTTGTGCAGACACAGAGCTCCAGCCTCGCTGAGTGTGCCAAGTTCAACCCCAGCTCCCAGGAGAGCCTTTGCGGAGCTGAACTGGGAAGGGGTGAAAAAAAGGAAAGAAAAAAAAAAAGCACAAAGTAAAATTGCTGCTTTGAAGGAAAAAGGGAGAGACAAAGGCTTGCAGAAGACACAAAAAGATCTGAAGGGCCTTTTCTGTCTTTGTCTGCCTTCAGAGCTCCAGAGTTCAACAGCTTCTCACAAAGCTCTGGCTCCCTGAGCCAGGCAGGGCTGTCACCTGTTACCTGTGTCACCCCCCTGTCTCACCTACCCTTCCCACTGCCCAGGGCAGAGAATTTGCCTCAGCAATTCTGCACCTCCAGTAAAAACCCCACTCTGTCCTTTATTTCCCTTTCCATACTGGCTTTGATCAACAATTTTCCACCTCAGTTGACCAACAAATGGAAGTTGTAACATTTATAGGCTAAACAACATTCCCGATGCTCTGATTTCTGTCTCTGTATCCAAGATAACCAGGTTAAAGATGATTTTCAGTCACAGACATTTTCAGTCCAGGGAATCTCTCAATCAGGTTCTGTAAATGCTCCCACTCCTCTCCTGACTCTGCAGGGCTTTGGGTTGGTTCCTCCTGGCAGGACAATGCTCAAGTACCTTCAGGAAGAATTTTTTTTCCTTTTCCTGTCCCTCTTTGTGCAAATACAGTTAAACAGTCACTCATTTTCAACACCCAACCTGGGAGCTTGTCATCAACACATCAAATAAATGAACCAACCTAAACTGGTTTATCCTGTCAACACAAACCAAAAAATCTCCGGGAAGTTTTGTAGTGAATGTATGGACCAGGAAAGAATTCAAAAAAACATTAAAAACCCTTGGGAAATTATCGTGGTTCACTTTCCTCATTGATAATATGGATATAACCCCCCCCACACATCTGTAAAGCACCGGGAGAGCTCCGGAGGAATTCAAGCTGCCCAGGACTGCAAAATCCACACAGAAAAATCACCTCAAAGCAAAGAAAAATAACTTGGGGTAAAGGAATGAGATTAGAAATCCAAAAGTATCTTAATTTCATAGAACTACTGGAAGAATTCTAATTTTTTATCTCTGTTCAGATTTTGGGGCAAGTCAACAGCTGAGTTTATTTCTTCCTTCCTGGATAATCTCTTCCCTCCCAGCTCCTGGAAGGCTGTAGAGGTTCAGGGCATGGCAGAGTTTTGTATATTGAGATTTCACCCACCCTTAATTCCTGCTGGTTTTTCAGTGGTTTCCAGCACAGCATAAAAATGAAACAGAAATTCCTCCATCTCACTGGTTAACAGAACCAAAAAAGTAACAAACCACAAGCAGACTGCAAACTTAAACTAAAAAAAAAAACCAACTTTTTGTCAGTGCTAACTTAAAAAAAACAGGTTATGAAGAGATAATAATAAATGGTTTCATGTTTGACTGCAGCTGTCCTTTAGGGATGCTTGAGCATCCTTTGTAAACCAAAAAGATTGCATAAAAAATACCTGTCTCTTCTCTGTTTGCTGTGAAAATGGGAACAAGTCACAGGACCAAGAAATCCTTGCTCATTCAGGCCCAAAAATCAGCCACGGGAAGACGCTAGAGCAGAAATGCAGGAATCCTGTTTGTCTGGGAATGCAGATCTGGAATGGCATTACAAATTTATTTTGTCATTGTGAGCCAAAATCAGTCTCAGGACATTGTCAGTAAAGTCAATGAATTATCAAAATGGTTATGAAATGAAAACAAACAAAAACCACCAAATCACCCTCACACAACTGCTGCAAGAACCTGGGTTTGGGTTTAAACAGGTGATTTCTAATCTTACCAACTCGGCACTTTCCCCAGCCTATTTAGACTCTTTGTTACTCACTGCCTGAAGGACCTGAGCTGGAAATTCCTCCTTATTTTTTTCGTAAAAGAAGTCCAGTGGAACAGCAGAGAAGTCAATCCCAGCGCTCAGTTTGTCTTTCCTTGTCAGATTTAGGCACTGAGTGGATTAACTGACCCTAACTCCTATAATCCAATAAAAGTTCCTATCCAGAGGCAAAAGTGATGGAGGAAAAAAAAAATAAGAGGGAGGATGAACAAGCACAAACTCACAGCACAGCAGCTCATGGGAGCAAGGGTAAAAACAGCAAAAGTATAAAAATACAAAGCTTTGCTGAGCAGGAGGTGTCATTATTAATGCAAAGAATGAACATTATTAGCATAATATCGCTCCAGATTCATTGAACAGAGCCCCCTGAGGGAAGAACACGCTGTGTTTACCATCAGGAGTAGTGGGGAAACAAAAGGACGCTCCAGCTAAAGAGACATTGATCTGGGAGGATTTAAAAGGGAGAAGGTAGAGAGAGGCTTCCAAATAAATCAGGGTCTTTCCAGGAAAAGCCTTTGCTCTCCAGAACAGATCCAATCCCAGTTTATATTCAGAATGGCTCATCTAAAGGGGACATCAATTATTATTAATAAATAATTAACGGATGTTACAGACCACAGTAGAGCTTTAAAAACACATTAAGAAAATATGTTTTAGGAGGTAAAATTCGACTCCCAGGTTTGATCCCTGGGTGAGATTCAAGACTTGGACTCAATGATCCTTGTGGCTCCTGTCCAACTCGGAATATCCTGTGGTTTTCTCAACTATTTATCAGTTATTGAACTTTTTGATTATTGTAAGTAGGCTTCAATTAACAGATTAAGAAAGTCCCAAACCTGGAGATTAGGACAGAGAACAAAAAGCAGAAATAAAGGGTCTCCAGTTAAGAAATAAAGCTCAATTCCTTGATTTCTGATTTCCTGCCTCAGCCATTTCCTTCTCCTGTGTCACACTTTTAAATCTGCTTATTGACCAAAAGTTAAAATAAATAAATGAAAATTAAAATTCTTGTGCATTCTGTTCTACAAGGACTGCGTTCTGCCAGCATCCAAACATGCCAGGATGTCATCACAGACCTCAAAAAATTAAAAGTTACAAAAATTTCAGTGAAATTATTTTGACTCTGTGACAAACAAAGCAGTGACATGAAGTGATTTGTTGCTACAATTCTTCCACCTAGAACCTCATCTAAGCCTATATCTTCCCAGGAAATGTTTTGATCCTGACACGAACACGTACTCCGAAAGAAAACTCTCCATGCCCAAAACGTTTGCAGTGCATTAAACCTGGCTGAGATCTCAGCAAGGCCTGGGAGGTGTCAGTGGCACCGCTGCAGCTGGGCTGGGGTGACCCTGGGGACGAGGGGTGGCCTGGGGGTCTTTGTCCAGCATTTGCTGCTCTTTGCCCACACCTTTAGTGCTCCAGCACTTCAGGATCTCCAGATGGGAACACTTTTGTCCCCTGGGAAGCTGTAACTCACAGCAGAAGCAAATTCATGTTTCTATCACTCACTTTTGGAGAGTTTTTGGCAGAAAAAAGCTCCTTTGGGCCATTTTTTGTAGAAAACACTTGGTCAGTGAACAGCAGCTCCAGTACATGGATCCAGTTCAGCACATTTACAAAAAATACGCTTTCCTTACAACCAGGTGAGGGTTTTGCGGGGTCTTTAATGCAATTAATGAAGTCCATTAGTGATAAAGAGTCGTTAAAGAGAGGAAGGGCGAAGGCCACAAATGCTCTCCAGGTTGTGGGCAGCATGAATGTTCAAACACATCAAACGGGCCCAGGAGCCCTCTGGAATTTCCTTGGAGTGCCTCACTCTTAAAGTAGGGAATTTTCCCTGCTGAAGCTGGACAGAAAACAGCTGTGCTCATTAAAAAGAGGACGGAGGCACTGCTAAACAGCTCCATAATCAACACCATGTAATTAACAGCAGGTTATAATGGAGGCTGGAACGCTGAGCTGAGCAGAACAGGAACAGCAACCTGGCCTTTGTGCTGCTCCCGGGGCTCCACATCCTGGTGCTGCTGCCTCGCTCCTCAGGATGGCTCAGCAGCCAGGGAAATGCTGAAAGTGTCCTGTGAGAGGAGAACCAGGCAGGCAGGAGAAGCTCCAGCAGGGCAGGAGGTGCAGTAACACACCCTGGAATTCTTCGAGCCCTGACCATCCCCACGTGCTCTTGGACATGGTTGGGATGAGAGGAAGCAGCCTCAGGTTGTGCCAAGGGAGGTTTAGATGAGATATTAGGAATAAAAATTTCATGGAAAGGGTTGTAAAGCATTGGAACAGGGAATGTGGAGTCACCATCCCTGGAAGTGTTCCAAAAATGTGAGGATTTGGACTTGAGAATGTGGTTTAGTGATGAATTCATTGCATTTGCAGCTAGACTCAATGATCTTAGAGGGTTTTTCCAGCCTTAAATATTCCACGATTTTAAGAGCATGCTGAGCAACATGAGAGTACTGAAACATTCCCAGATTTGGTGCTGCGGAGACTCTTATCCACATGAAAAATCTCACATGTGGCACCTGAGGACTGGATACCAAGGTGTGCCCAGCTCATCCCGTCTATTTGCAGGTCCCTCTGTCACAGGGACTGTTTGTTGATGGGATCCCTGAGCCAATGAAATATTCCTGGCACAAAGAAGCTGGGAAAAGTGGAATATGTGCCACAGGTAGAGCCGATCCCGTTCCAGAAGAGATTGGGATGAAGGGACAGATGTCTAGGAAATGTTATGGAAGCAAACAGCACTACCATGAGAGGAGAGGATCCAGCTACTTGTGCCATCAGGAAGCTTGGAAAAATCTCTTCCAAAGCTACTCCTGTTGCAAAACTTCCACTCATTTTAATGAGAATTTCACGTACAGATACTTAAACCCACCCTTGCTTTGGTCCCTTTGTACCTATATTTAATTTACAGGTAGGAAATCGATGTCTTTTCCAAACCATGCAGTGCCAGCTCTGGCAGAGCAGTTTGAGACACTCCAGAATCAGAGCAGTGATGAGCAAAACCCCAGAGAGCACCAGCCCTGGGTCTGGTTTAGGGCTGCTGCACTGGAGGGCACCTTATGCAAATCCATTCCCTGGTGCCAATAGTTCCCAGCAGGAAGCTCAGGAATGCCATAATTGTTCCCTGGAAACCTTCGCAGGCAGAGAGGAAAGCTGTCAAGAGCTCTAAACTCTACCTGAGGCTCTAGTGCTCCTCCTGCCATCCTCCCCCTGGGCACAGAACAACCTCAGATAGCCCAAATGCCCTCAGGATCCACCAGGACTCGAGGGACCCCGAGATGGGCTCAGAGCCTGGTGCTGAAACGCACCAAGATTGTGGTTCAATCCCTGCACGGGCCATTCAGGTACAAGCTGGATTTGCTGATCCTTGTGAATCCCTTCCAGCTGGGAACATTCTGGGATTCTGATTTGCCCTGTGAGGGCTGAGACCCCTCTCCAAGGAAGGAGAAATCCCTTGTGGGATGAAATCCGTGACAGAATCCCTCTTCCCACAAATGCACCACATTCTCTGGGATTCCCTCTCCCACCCTTCCCTCCATCCCAGACTGTTTGCTACCAGGAAGAGCAGGAGATAATCCTGATTCCAGCTGATGGAAAGAAAAGGTACAGCTGGGAGTCCTCCATGGAGTGCTGACAGCGGGAATGATCGTTAGCCAGGAACAAAACTGCTCCTGAACCTCCACAAACTGCTTTGGAGTGAATAAATGAACACAAACTCCCCTCCATTACCCACTGACAGCACATTCCCTGTGCCTGGATTTGGCACTCTCTGGGATATAAAACTGCCAAATGCCACACTGTCCTGGTGGAATTTAATATTTATTTAAATACAAGAGCATCAGAGCATCCTCCCTGTGCTTCCTGAAGCAGGACCGTGTTTTTCACGCAAAAGGGTCCTGCTGGTGGCTCAAACATCTTCCACATTCAGATTTTTGCCCGTCCAAACCCAAGAACTCACTTGGGCCCAAAGTTTTGTCGTCCTCCTCCACCACCTCCTTCCTTCCCCCTGAGAAAGGAGTTTTCCAGGTAAATCCATCAACCAGCAGGGAGGTAGGAAATGATAAAACACAACCCAAGAGTCTTGTTTTCTTGGCCTTTTGCTGTAACCACTAGATGACACCACTTCCTTAAATACCAGCCCCCTTTTCCAAGGTTTCTGGGCACTTCCACCCTTCTTTGGCTCAGTCTGGAGCTCTGGGTGTCAATTCCTGGCTTTAAGGCAGAAAAAAATTTATTAACAGGCTACAGGATAAAACAGCTCAGCTACATTGCAGAGTTTTTCTTCCATAATTTTTCCTTCTCTTCGTTCTTGATTCCTCCCTCCCCATCCAAATCTGAGTGTTTCATGCATTTTCAGTTTTCTTGCCATCTACTGGAAATTCCATCATTCCCAAGGCACCCCAAAGCAGATAAATAAATAAATAAATAAATGAGAGTTAACATCGAGTGAGACTTCCAAAGAGCTCCTTAAAAACTTCTGGATGCAAGGTTGTTCTTAGGACACCCCAGGTCAGGAGGGATTCACTGAGGACAGAGCATTGAGTCACGGCAAATACAAGGGATTTTAATCTGGACCCAGTGAATGGGGTGCCAAAATCATGGCTTGAAATTCCTGTTCCTTCCTCTTTGCCCATCTTTAGGATTGCAAGTGCCACAGGATGCAGTAAAAAGTTCTGCCTTTGTGTGGGTTTAATGATGAGCCTCGGATGGACAATTTTAACTTCCCACATTAACACAGAATTGTGTCTTTTTATTTTACACTTCAAAACCTCCTCTTTTTCTGTTCCTCAAGGGCTGGAGTTTTTGGTTTTTAATTGCCTCTCGAATGGCACACTGTCATTTAACCCTCTTGTTCAGTCTCATTTTCCACCTTCTCTGTTTTCACACACAATTGAGCTGACTTACAGCAAAATAGAATTTATTAAGCTGAAGACAATGTGGGTAATCAACATAATGCACTGTCTGCTAATCCCTGGTTACTCCATTTATTTTTTTACTGTATATTCGACTTTTGGTCCACATTGTTGAGCAGAGAATATGGATTTTTTTCACAGAGGAGAGCCATTCAATTGGAAAATGTGTGTGATACTTTGGATGTTGTGTGCACTAGTACCAGCACAGCACTGGATAAAAGGAAAAGGACCATCCATCAAAGCCAGGCAAGAGATTTCATTCTCAAGGCTCTGAAAATTCCTCTTTTAAGCGTCTGGAAAAAAGGTGTGAAGTGCTGCATAAATGCACCTAAAAAGTGTGGTCAGAAGGACGGGATTATTTATTTTATGAAGGAGATACAAATCCAGCCAGGATCTGGACATGGATTTGGATGTGCACAGGCTTAGAGCTGGCCTAGGCTGTGAAGGGTTTGCAAATCAAATCTCAGTACCATAAAGACCCAAATCTGGGATTTTTTACCATGCAGGATTTGATTCCTACCATCCACCTCTCCAACAACTTCGTTATCTCAAACATTCCAGTGGAATGTTGTTCTGGGATGCCTGGGACCATTGCCATAGAATTATTGGATCATGGGATGGTTGGGGTTGCAAGGGACCTTAAAACTCATCTTGTTCCAACCCTCCACTGTGGAGGGCTGTGAGCCCTCAAGGCAGGAACCTTTTGCACTCCCATGGAGGAGTCAGAGATAAGCAACCTTCCTCTGGGTCGTGGTGACCTCCCAACATGCCTTGTTTCTTCATGGTAATAGCCTGTACCCCGCTGGCTAATGGGTTTCCACCCATTTCCACCCCTGTTTTTCCCATATAAACCCCTGCTTATACCCCTGACGACAGGGAGTTCTCATCCCTGGCCTCCCCTTCGCAGGGTGGAGTCGTACTCGGACACAAAAGGAACCACGCAGACTCAGCTTTTCAGGCAGAAAGAAGCTAGGGAACAGAACCCCCAGCAGTTTATTTTACTTCATATGTATATGTTTCTAGGAATGACCGTGGATTGGAGGATGAGGTTACCACCTCTCCAACCACACTGGTCAAACGAAAAGACCATCAAACTTCTCCGCCTCAGGAGAAAGAATGAAAACAAAAAGGAACGGTTAGGTAAACATAACTGTGTTTACAGAAAGTGCGTGAGAACTCCATCACAGAAATGAAAACATCAAAAGACTGCAAATCTCAGGGCGACGGGGTGGCCGGACAATAAAGGCTCCCTCTGCGGAACTGCCATGCGAGGCTCCTGTCTCACTGTCCCCGAGTTTGCCTTGGGTGATTTCACAAAGAGCCGAATCACAAGAGCTGGAATCACTTGTAGCTGAGAGATTGCTACACTTGCTGAAATCACCCGTTGCCCAGGGAGGCTGCCCGTGCCCTGGAAGGGCTGTTCCCTGCGGGACGCTCTCTCTAGGAAGGTCACGGCGTGCCGGTGCTGACCAGCACCGGACTCTCGGCGACACTCCACTAGACCACATTGATCCAACTTGGCTTTGGACACTTCCAGGGATGGGGCAGCCTCTGGGAAACCCATTCCAGGGCTTCACCGCAATCACAGGGAGGAATTTATTCTCAATATCCCATCTAACCCTGCCCTCTGGCAGTTTGAAGCCTTGTCCTGTCACTCCAGGCCCTTTTGTGACAGACAGATGGACACTCACAACTTCCCAACACAGCACAATTTTTTACCATTTTAAGTAACATTTCATCAACAATCAGTTTTCCCATCTCCTCCCAGCAGCTGCTACAGGGACAACAAACAACAACCGAACAAGGAGTAGCAAACAGGCCCATTTTCCAAGGGGAGGGGAAAACAAACAAACTTAAAAAAATCCAGGCAAAACCACCCAATACTGTAAGAAAGGGGAAGCGTTTTGTGTCTTGTATTGTTTGCTTCACATACAAGGAAAAAGGATGGTCAGGAAAGCAAAATCCATCCAGTCTTGGCTTTGGGAAACACGGGCAAGGCAAACATCAAACATCCCCCAACACATACCCAATCTCCCCCTGCTCTCAGGGGAACAGCAAACCTGGAACCTGAATTAGTGCTGGTCTGGGGGTGCCCAGGTACCAAACCCCAAACAACAGCCTTAGGCAACTGAGTAATGGATGGAAAATTAACTCCAGCTCTTTCCCCCAGGTGGGATTGCAGATGAACAACAGCTAAATTGAAACATTTCACCAGACAGATCCTCATGAAGATGTTCAGGTCTTCTATTTTTTATTTCAAATAAATGCTGTTTCTCTCTGAATTTCATTTCAGTTTTTGCCATTTCTAATGGACTTGCCATTAGGCTTCGATTTGCTTCCTGTTCCAGAGCATTCCTCATTTAAGGGAATCCAGATTTTTTTAAGCAGTCTGAGAAAATATCTCCATGGACTCTGTGCTAAAGCAGAAGGAGCTTCCACCCTGCTTGCTGCATCGTCTGCACGAGCAGCAGCTGTTGCTGAGGGGCCTAAAAGCCCAGATATAAACAAAAGCTGGTGGAAAAGCTTCAGAACTTAAAGGTATACCTGTTCTCAGTGGGACAAGCCTCCTCCATCGATCATGTGACCCTGGGGAGTTCGGGNGCCAGCCCCCTCACCCGTGCGATAGAATACACGCAGCCACTCTCACACTGAGCCGGCCGGGCTCAGGCGACGCTAGAGGCAAATGAGAAAGAGGCGGCCCCCCGTGCAGGGCATCGAGGTTTATTCCGATTCCCCAATGAGTCCAGACGAGAAGGGGTTCACTTCCGTTCCACACACACTTTTCAGGGGTAGAGGAGGGAGGCAGGGCATACAGGAACGACCAGTGGGAATACAGAGGGGGCCAGGTCACTTCCAATTAAGGGATACAAGGGGATGGCTGGCTGCTTGCCAATCACAGACCCGAACTCCCCAGGGTCACATGATCGATGGAGGAGGCTTGTCCCACTGAGAACAGGTATACCTTTAAGTTCTGAAGCTTTTCCACCAGCTTTTGTTTATATCTGGGCTTTTAGGCCCCTCAGCCTCAGCTGCTGCTCGTGCAGACGATGCAGCACCTGCTCACATTAGTGAGCTACAAGGAGTGTTCTCTTTCCAGATCCCTCACTGTAGACAGGGAAATTCAAAGGGCATTATCAGAGTTAACAACGAAATTCCAGTGTGAGCTCATTCCCTTGGATTCCCTCCTCTATCCACTAATTCCTCCTGTGGGGATAATTATTCCCCACCTCCCAGGGATCTTCCATGGCCGCTGCAATGATGAGGGAGCAGAAATGCTATTGGAAATCAGCCTGCAGAATTCCCATGGTTACCCCACTGTCATATGAACTCCCTGCAGGAGTGGCTCCTGTGAGGCTTCAGCCCCTCAAAGAAATCTCAAATACAGTAAAATATCACTCAGATCTTGACAAGCAGGAAAATTGCACTGGCAAATTCCATTTCTCACAGCTGAGACAAAAAAGAAAACTAAAATTAATCCTTCTATTTGTACAATTTCTACTACATTACCCAGGCTCTTGTGCTCTATAAAAACCATCCTATTTTCCTCTTCCTGCCCAGCTCTGCTGCAACACCAAGGACCAGAGGGAGCTCCAGGGAAGCCTGATGAGTTTGCAGATTATAGATGTCCTTTGGAAGCTCCAATTTCAGGAGATTTTTAAAAAACAGGAAAATCATCCACTTGGTGCAGAACCTCCAGCAAATCCAGGAGGGTTTGAGCACTCAGAGTCCATTGAAAGTTTCTGGAATTAGACTCCTGTGGCTGGAGCTAACCTTCACCAAGCCCAGGTTGCTCCCAGGAGATGAATAAAACACAACAGGTTCTCTCCCCATTTTTTCCATAATCTTCCTGACAGGTAAAAGGGTTGAAAAGGAACATAACAAGGACGTGTTTTGCAAATTAAACATTAGCGATGCATTTCTGGGAGAAATAAACAACTTACAGAATTCTCTTCAGGTTCAGCTCCCTATCAGCTAAATTGGATCTTGTCTGTGAGAGAGATAAAATCACCAATTCCCTATCTTTAATCTGGGATTTAATAACCCCATTTTTCTCCAAGGGCTGAGTGAGCCTGATTGCATTTCTGCAGTCTGTCAGGCAGGAAGGTTTGGGTGTTTTTTGTGGGGAGCAGGAAGGGTGTTTTATTTACCCTCACAGCATCTTCCACTTCACCTGGAGCCAACAGATGACGTTTAATTACCTTGCCACCCATGGAAACAAATCTGACGGAGTGCAGGGTGCACATCAACCCTTTGCTGTGCTCTGACTGTGCTAACAAAAGCATTCAAGCAAAATTTTGTTTCATTTACCAACAGAACCATAAATCACAGAGTGGTTTGTGTTGGAAAGGACCTTAAATCATTTAGTTCCAAACTAAGGGGATGGAGTGTAACATGTAACTCAAGGAGACTTGGTTTTCTAAAAAATAAGCAATAAAATTTCGGTAGTTTCTGTGGTGTAATTTAAATTTTCTGTAGTTTAATCCAGTGAAAAAATAAGAAGGTCACCCTGCAGGACAGAACTGATCCTGGCTGGGGTCTGCACACCCTCAGCTTAAAGCTGAATAAAGTGATTAAAAACATTTGCCTGGCTCTGTACAAAGGTTGGGATTCACCCATTAAACTCAAAGGGGCTATTGAGGACCAATATTTTCTTCTTCCACATATCTGAGTTCCCAGATATTGCCTTTACATTTTCTGTTCCACACAGAAGTTCCTAAAAATGGCTGAAATTCTTATTTAAATGCTGTTGTGCAGCTGTCACTTGTGACTCCTGTAATGCAGCCTATGTTCCTCACCAAGTAATTATTGTTTTCTCAGGAGAGGGAAAAAAATCCAAATACAGAATTTTCTGTAAGAATTCATTGTCTTCCCTGTTATCCTGGTGGTGAGGAGATGCAGGAGAGACGATGGGAGGGGGTTTAGGCAAACACAGGCACTCAAATCACACAACATGCATTAAAATTTATACCATTTTCCCTTTGAATTTACACTGGAATTTACACAATTTTCCCTTTGCATTTGCATTGGAGTTTATGCCATTTTCCCTCTGTTTTTTGCTGAGATGATTCAACCCAACTGGATTTTTCTGAGTCAGAATCCACTGGTTTGGAATTACAAGGATTTAGGAAGATTTGACCTGCTACAAACACCTTGGTCTTGGCCTTCCCTCCCAGCTGCTGATATTCTCTCCCACACCATTTGGGCTCTTCCTAAATGTTGTTGCCTTTTCCCAAAAAATGCGTTTTCAGCTGCCTTTCACTTTGCCCCATTGCTCTATTCTTCCCAGCCTTATCTTGTAAGAGATGCCTCAGGTTCTGGCTTTTCTGTTTTTAAATCCTGCACTGCCCGGGGTGGGACTCTGGAGTTTCTTGCAGCCCGTTGGCTGCTGCTCTCTTGTGCCACACAGACACAACAAAGCCTCTCCCAGCTCCTTGTTCAAGGACACTCAGGCTGTCCCAGGCCCAAAAGGTGCAAACCAGGGCCTCTGGAGAGGCGGAGAAATTGAGGAAATTCCATCATTAGCTCAAGTTTTAATTGGCGAATTGATGCCGATCTGCAAATGAACCAAACCTATCAAAGTGTGAAGAACTCGTGGGGTCCAGCTTGGGGTCCAGCTTTGATGTGGCCTTTGGCTCCCCAGGGTGCACCTTTGAAGGCCTTTCAGATAAACACCCACCTTTATTCCCCCACTCCTGTCTGGGCTCTGTTTCTAGGTAGCCCCTCAAGGCACCATAAGTACCCCTCCAAATGCTTCATAAATCTGCTTTTAATGGAAAACTCAGTTGATTCTTTTCCAGCTCCTGCAGTATGGTTTTGTTGGAAAAACTGATATTTTTGACAAATACAATCGCTCTGCTTTGCTGTGTAATCCTACTCTAGGCCTGGCAACCAAAAAAAAACCCTAATAGGCCCTTCACAGATAATATCTGAACTGGAATTACTTCTTTACAGCCTGGGAACATTTTTCATATTAAAGCACTGATGACAAAAAAAAAAAAAAAAATCACACAAACCCCCCCCAGATTTCATTTTGTGCAACTTTTAAGTGTTTGTAACTAAAATACAACTTATTTGCCCCAAAACACACCTTAACATGCAGAGTGAGCAGCAGAACTTCATTAATAAAGTTGTTTTATTCAGAAAACGAACCTCGAGTCCAGGCCTGGAGCTCAGGACCTGGCAGGCTGAGGGATAATTTTTCTTCTCTTGCAGCAAAATGATAATTTAGGAGTTTCTGGAGAGCCAGATGGAGCACAGCAAAAACCTGAGTACCCTTGAGGTGAGGGCTGGGAGATGGATGGGTGGATGTGAGGAGCTGCATGGATTAGCAGCATAATAAAGGGATACAGGCAGAACCCTCCAAATCTTGATTTTTTCACCCTAAAATCACAGATCTGTAGTGGAAACTTTTATTTTCCCCCGTAAAAGACACAATTGGGCCTTTCACAATTCCAGCCTATTCCCGAGGCTGAAGGATTTTGTTTTTATGCCTCAACTTAATGAAAAAACATGTATTTTATGATCAAAGTCCTATCACAGGCTGCCTATTTCAGGTCATTTCACTGCCTTTAATGTTTGGGAAGGACAATTCACCTCTCCAGAGATACCTCAAGGAAAATGCTAAATTGAGATCAAATTGAGCTCTCTGTTGGTCAGTTCTAAACTGAGATAAAACTCTTACCTCTTGCAATGAAACAATGTGGTTGTAATTTAAGAAATAACAGTGGGGAGACTACAGGGCTTATTATATTATTAAAAAATATTGTATATATAATAATTTATTATTATAAATTGAGAAACACCTGTCTGGGAAGGTTGCAGGGCTTCAAAATCTTCCTTGAGCTTTAAAGAATTTTGGTCCCCTTTGGGGCTTTACCTGGAAAAATCTTTAAAATTTCACTAAATCTCCTTCTTAAAAAGAGTTCATTTCTTCTTGCAGCATTTAATTCCTTTGGAACAGATTTGAAGAAGGGTCTGTGGGAGAGCTGGAAACCAAATCCAAACCTCAGCCTCATATTTAACACCTGCCCACTACCAGTATTTGATATTAAGCCCATTAAACTCGTCCATCTCTAAATGCAATTAATAATTTGCTGGTGTGGTGTATTGCAACTCTTAAAACAATTTAAAAAGCCATTTAAAAAACTCTTAAAACCATTTCAAAAACCACTAAATAAACCACTAAAACCCAGTAAAAACCATTTAAAACCATTTTTTTTTCAAATCACAAAGCTGAAGCTGATTGTTGGCAGCACCTGTGGTTGTAGGGAATCACATCAATAATCAGTTCCACTTTCATCCCCTGTAACCCAGGAGGCTCCACATTCAGAGCAGCTCAACCAGGCCCTATAAATTTGAATTATTTTTCAAATTTTTTAAAATTCTGCTGACCTCAAATCAATTTCTTAAAAACTACTGTCGATGTCCTTTTGATATTAAAAATGGACTGACTAAATCACTGATCCCAGTTACATCTGCACATGTGGGTTTAACATTCACTTGCACCATCACATTCCGAAGTCCAAAAAAAAACCCAATTCATATTTTCTTCCCCTTTTTCAGCCTGAAATTCAACACCTGCAAAACCCCACTAATTTATGAGGGATATTAAATATGTATTTCAACACTTTAACACAACAGAGATGAGATCTTTTATCACTGCCAAGGTCATAAAAGACAAGCAGGTTTAATATTTTACTTTGCCATCTCTTGCTGAAGATGGATTTGGAATCACAGTGGTGGAAAAGCTCAATATTTCTAGTTGAGAAGGAGTCCTACACCTAATTTTGGGGCTACAGATTTGCCACAGGGCCACAAAGACGTAACTGGGGTTGTCCAAGCTGTTGAATATTCACATTCCCATGACATTTTCCATCAGGAAATCTTACAACTTCATGGCATCCAGATCAAAGCTGAAATGTCCGGATCCCACATTGCAGGAAAGAGTTTATTTCAGCACTGAGCATTTTGCTTAAAGTCTGACAAAATCATGAGGATTTCAACCTTTTCCCTTGGAATTTCTTTGCTAGGATGCCACACCCCGCACAAATTTTTTTTTTAATTTAAAACACAAACAGCAGGGGAACAACAAGAGGTTTACAAATTACTTAAAGAGCTCAGATTAGAACGTGGGAAAGCCATTCCCAGACCATTGTGGTACCACTGCGAATTCCTGTTTCTCAGGAATATACAGCAATCTCTCCAGTGCTGTACCTTGAACCAGTTCTGCTTTATCCAGTAGTCTGACTTAAAGTGAAAATGTCCATCCAGGAAGTTATAAAATAAACAACTGTAGCAATTTCTCACTCCTGGCAGACCATGTTTATGTCCAGATTTAGGAGGGGTGTGTAAAGCTTCAGCATGGACATCAGAGTTTCACCTCAATGTCAGAGGTTTTTATACTGCGTGGTGAGGAAAAGGAGGCAGAAATACACAATTCACTGGAGAACCTTGTTCCTAAGGAGATGATTGACATATAAATATTATTTTTAATCACTCAGCAATACTGAACTGGAGGGAAATGAAGTGGGGAGTGACTTTAAGGAGAGGCAAAAATGCCTTGGCCCAAAAATTTCTGAAATAAATGAGTTTTTGCAAAACCTCCAGACGCTCACAGGAGCAGGGAGTCACTTGCTGACTCTGCCACTAATCCAGAGTGCCCAGAGCCACCTGATTTCACCTGAGTCAGGTGGGAAAACCAGAACCTTAAATAGCCAGGACATGCCTAGGGTATGAGACGCAGGGATTTAGGATTCCAAACACTGATTTCTCCCGGTTAAAACCATTCCTAGGACAGTGATGTGCTTCTCTAGGTTGCAAATGTCAGGTATTTACATAACACAAAGTTAGAAATAAATTACAATGCAACAATTAACACACAAGAGACACAAACGAGCTCCAAGTTTACATTTTCATGGTGGAAAATCTGAACAATTATTTTCCAGCTGGGCTGTTTACTGCAATTATTTCAACATACAACAGGATCTTTCTAATAATTAACAACACTGTATGATGATCTTTGAGCTCTTATTGTAATCAAATTCTGATTAACTGAAGACTTTACTATGTGGGTGGTTTTCCCCCTTTTTTTAAAAATCTAAACACACTCAGACGAGCAGCTGAACAGAAAGAAAAAGACAACTTGGAGCAGGGAAACTTTGCAAATATCTGGAATAATTTATGGCCTCAATCTTCGTACCCCGAGTGTCAAACAACACCTACTCCAACCTGAAAATAATTATAATTCTGCTCAGCATATCCAGCTTCCCTGCTGGCTGAGGATCCCAGGAGAGACACAGATGTTGCTTTAGAGGGAATACATTTCACACCTCTCCAGCTCCAGAGAAGGGATTTCCTGTGGCTAAAGAAGACATTTGTAAATGGCTTTGAGGACAAAGGGACAAGGGGGAAGCTGAAAAGCTGTTCTGTGTTTCCATAGTCAGTAAAACTTCCCAAAATCCACCTCCCGGCATCTTCAATCTGCAACTTCAGATTCAGGTGCCGCAAAGAAAAACTTGGACTAAACGGGTCTTTGTTAGTTCTGCTCATTATTCCATGCATGGAATTTTTGGAAAGTTTCATTCAATTGAAAATGTGTTACAGGGCAGTGAATGTTCTACACTGATGGGTTTGACACTTTTACTCCCATCATTTTCCAACAGATTTCCAAACTCTCTTCTCCTCACTGCACGTTTGTGGCTCCTGTTAAACCTGAGAGTGACTCTGAACACAAGTACAGGTGCAACCAGTCCAGAATATCATGGAATCCTGGAATGGGTTGGGTGGAAGGGACCATAAAGCCCATCCAGTGCCACCTCTGCCATGGGCAGGGACAGCTCCCACTGTCCCAGGGTGCTCCAAGCCCTGTCCAGCCTGACTTTGGACACTCCCAGGAATCCAGGGGCAGCCACAGCTTCTCTGGGAATTCCATCCCAGCCCCTCCTCACCCTCAGAGGGAGGAATTTCCATCTATCTCACCTGATTTTCCCTCTTTCAGTTTGAACCCTAACATGGTAGTTTTCCTCACAGAATGATCCTGTGCTGGTGGATTTGCCTGTGGGTGTTTGCTCCTCCTCTTGTTTAGGTAAAACATTGAATTATGAGACTTCCTGGCCACAGAACCATCAAAGCTGCCGTCTGAAACACTTGGGGTGTTTTATTTTCTCCTCAGGAGGGAACTGTTTCACAGACCATGGATAACTTCATTAAAAAACCTCCAGCTGAAGTCCCAAAGAGGCTCAGTCAGGATTTTGCTGGGATCAGCTCCCTTGGACTTCCCCAGGGAATGGAGCAAAAATCTCTGCAGAGCTTTAATAGGTGTTCACTCAGTGCAGTCTCCCCTCTGATGCCCCAAACCAGCTCTTCTCATCCCCTGCTCAATATCCCAGGCTCTGACACTCCCACTCCTGGTGCTGAAATTCTGTGCCTTTAATGGAACTGCGAAGTGCCCAAGCAATCTGCACTGCTGAGCAGTGTAATAAGTGTGGGGAATGTAAAATAAATCCTCATAAAAACCACCTTTTGCTGTTAAAACTGTGTTCCTTAACTGTGCTGCTCTACTTCCATCTAAGTACCTGAATCTTTGCATAAGGCACTGCCTGGTTTAAATCCAATATAGGACTTCAGGCTGTTGCTTGCACAAATAATGTGACTTCAATTGCTCTCATTTTATTTAGAAGGACAGGTTTTATTTTATTTCTTTTTCCTCTTGCTGCCTTAAAAATATGGGAAGAAATAAAAGTGATATTCATAGACACATAAAGCCAAAATACTGAAGAGAATAAAAGCTCTTGGAGGCTCTGATTCACCTAAAGTGTCCCAAGTTTCACAGATCAAGGACTTGAAACAAAAATTCCTCCAGGCTGGAAGATCCTGACCAGAAAAGCTGAGGATACACAACTTTATCCATCATCACTAGGAATCAGAGTGCAGGACTGCATTTGCAAGAGCAATAAATGATGTACAGCAACTGGAAAGTGCAGAAGAAAGAGCAAGAAATATAACCTGGATGGAAAAAGATCAGTTTGCAGGTTATTTCCATAGGCTGTAAGGAGAAGGTTGGGTTTCAGCACACAAAAGAGGCTGCAAATGAAAGAGAAAATGAACAAATGTTAATGAAGACAATCCTCTTATCTCTACTGATAAAAACCAGCCAATATTATCAGCATTTTAACTTTTCCCAGGCAAAAGCAGCTTGGTTTTCCCTCTCCCCCACCATCAGATTGATCTAAAATTCAAGGAAAGCCCCATGAAATAAAACAAAAATCTTTCTCACCAGGACATTTCATCACCTACCTCACATCCAGGGCCTCATCTGCAAAACAGTCACAGCAGCAGGAGGAATGAAGTAATCCCATCCAGCCTGAGTGACCTGCAGGAGACATTTCCCTGACATCTCATTCCTGCAAAGAAAATGAAGCTCTGTGTCTGGAAACGCACAGGTTTGTGAAGATAAAAGCATCCCAAAGAACAGAAAATTTAAGGCAATCTGCCACTTGGTCTTCTCAGAATCCCTTCAATAAACCCTCAGCCATAACAAATAATTATTGTGGAATCTATTATTTAATACCTGCATGTGTGATTATTCAGTGTATTATAGGTAATACATAAATAGGCAATGGATACAACATTTATCAGTGGATCTCAAAGCAAATAAAGAAATCAATTCACGCTTTCTTTCCCCCACTGAATAAACAGGAAAATAAAGGCAAATTACTGAATTGATCAGCAGAGCCCCAGCATGGGTTGGAGCAGAAATCCAAGTTTGGAGTCACCCTGCCTGGCCAGGGGCAAGGTGGCACAAAAAGGTGCTGCAGGTAGAGTGTCTGGTGCAAAAAGGGAGGTTTTATTCCATATTGAAGAGAATCAAAGCTTATTTACAGGGAGTCATTTCCCTTGAGAAGTCCCATTAAGATGGAAAACTGTTTTTAAGGGAAGTGAGGCTGCTGATAAAACAGCATCAGTCACCATGAATACACCTAAAATACACCCAGATTCTGCCCTCCAGCACTGCTGCTGCACGAAGGGTTTTAACCTTCCCCTTTAAGACCCAGCCCTGGACTGCCCAGCTGAACCCCCAGAGACCTCTGTGTTTGTTCTGCTCCTTTCCCCACTCATAATTTATTTCTGGAGACATAATTGGGAATATCTATCAAAACCTGCAAGCATTTGCTGAGCTGGGTAAAAAGAAATCCCACCCTGGGCCTGTGAAATGCTGCCCGGCACAAAGCTTTAGGCATTGCCAGAGTTTTCTTGTTTCTGGGTCAAAAAAAGGCACAAAGTTCAAGGCATATAATGAAAGCCATGAGGTGGGTATGGAGTTTATTAGCTAGGAGAAATCCCACTTGGAATCAGGGCTCCAGTGGGAATGTACAATCAGATTTTGTGGCAGAGAGGGAAAATTCCTGTGTTTGTGTAGGTGTTTGAGGGAGCTGGGGAAGGCTCTGGGGTGGGGGCAGCTCTGCATGTCCTTTCTGTAGGACAGGAACCCAAACCTGGCAGGTTCTGCTTCCTGGGAATCACCACAGAAATGGGAATTTGGTTTTATTCACCAGCCCAGCAAATCTCAGGGAATTCAGGCAGTCTGAGTCCAGCACAGAAGGGTTTGGTACATCTGGGAATTGGAGGAGTGTGCAGGTTTTTCCTCTACTATCCTGGTGATACAATGACCCAAAGGGGTAATCACCTCTACTTTTGAACTTTCTCAATTCCCCTTTTTTATATTTAGAAAAATCACTTTGAACTATTTCATATTTCAAAGGAAAAGGCATCAATTTGTTATCCCAGGCATCATATCACATAATTCCCCTAAATCCAAATTAGTTCCTCTAAAAAGCAGTTCAGACTCTATTTACCTTCTGCAAAGCGAATTCATACAATGTATTGAAAAGAAATAATTTTAATTTCAATGACTTGAACCAAAACATTCCTTACAGAAAGAAATCATTTCACTTCCACTGACTTCAGCCTTACATCCTGACCTTCCTAATTATTTTTTAAAAGGAATTTAGATGTTGCCCCAATTAATACTGCACCACTAACAAACTTCTATGCAGAGAGAAGACTGAGAGAAGAGTTCTCACTCAAACCAAGGCAAGCAGCCTGAGAAGAAAATCTCAGGCTGAGCCTTTTTGTTCCTCAGTCCTTCACGTGTGAAAGGAATAACAGAACTTGCCTGAGTCCCAGGGCTGTTGTCAGCATAAGAACATTAAAGACTGAGTGGCTCCAATAGTTCAGTAATGGAGGACAATACCTAAGATAGTGTTTCATTTATTCAAAGCCCTACAGAAACTGCACAGCTCCAGAAATCCTGCAATCACCCCTAAAAAGCTAAAGCACTCCTAAATCATCCTAAATATATATTACCAAGCAGGGGTTTGCGGCAAAGTGTAAAACAGCTTTGTTCTTAAGAGGAAAAATGGCACTTTTATCATCCCTCCTCTTTTTATCCCCCACTTTTATCCCTGTTTTGGCTTCCACTTTGCTTTGTAGGGGAAGTCAGTGCAACTCAAACCTTGCTGGATAAACAGGAGAAATGTGTTTGCACAACTCTTCCTAAAATAAGATCCAGCCCGCACCGGATGGCTGCTCACTGCTCTCTGCAGATACACATCAAAACTAGGGAGGACAAAATAAACAAGGGGACCACAAAATATTGCCCAGGGAAAGAGAGAAATATGGAACAGCAAGAATCAATCTAAACCTTTGTGTATTTTCATGTGAATTTTGCATGTGCTAAACACAAGGACAAAGAGAATTATGATGTAAGTGTTTCACCACTAATAAATATATCAGAAAAAAGCTTTAAATGCCCCTACTCTGTTCCTGATTTAAATGGAACCCGATGTGAAATGAGACACTGAATAAGGTCAGTCAAATTAGCTCACAAGTCTTAAATCGTGTGCCAGTGCTGGGCAGTTTCCTAATTCTGCTTCCATTGGAAAAGTCAATCCAAGAATGCCCTGTTTACTCGGGGCTTCAGTTCTTTGGGGTTGTCCACTTTGAGAGGTTTTGCTTTGCACAAATGTTTGAAGAATTACAGAAGAAACCTGCTCCAAACTGCCACTTTCCAGCACATTCCATCGGGCATTCAATGACTAAAACCAATTCACGTCCAGCCCTTGCCAGCGTTGTGTCCTTCTCAAAAATAACTCCCAACCAGAGATCTTTGAAGCCATGAGACAGCTGCTGAGGAGACAGAATTTTTAATGTATTTAACCTGCTTCTTGTCAAACCACTTGGAGAGATAAAAAAAACCAGAATGGACAGGTTTGCATTCTGAACGCAAAACTAAAAAAAACCTCCACAAACAAACAAGAACCCGCTAAAGAACTGTGTTGGTTTAACACAGCCAAGTTTTTGGTGGAGGCGGGAGAAGGCACAGAGGTGGCTTTTTGAGAAGCTCCTGGAAGTTTTTACTACGTCTAGCAGAGCCAGTCGCTGAAGGCAGGTTGCTAGCCCAATTAGAGAAGTTGGTAACGCCTCTGTGATGACATATTTAAGAAGGGAAAAAACGCGGGCATTCTCTTCCTTCTCCCGAGGGGTGGCAAGGCGGCTGCAGGGGGCGATCCCGGTGTGGCCGAGGCCGTGCTGCCAGGGGCCATCATTTTTCACTTTTATTTAAACAAGTAGCTCCATTTATTGTGTAAATGGGGTCTCATAAAGTAGAGCACAGACCTGGAAGAGCGAAGATTCCATCTTTTCCATCCCAGTCAGGACGCTGGGATACTTGTACAAGGAAAGCCACTCCTGTATTTATCTCATTTACTGCATTCACATGTGCTAATTGGAATTACAGACGTAATTACACACTGTGTCAAAAATAACTGCAGCTAAGCACAACCACCTCTGCTTCCCCTCTTTTTTTTGCTCCCCTTAAGGATAGGCACAAAAATTTTGCAGGAATGTAAATGAAGAGCTTATTTATTCCAAATGATCAATTACAGTAATAACTAATACAGAACCAAGTTAAATAATAATTAACTATTATTGCTGCTGGGAAAATAATATTTCAGGTATATCTGGGGAAAGCCACTGAACATCAATGTGTGATATTTGTCACAACCTGTTCAAACTCACACCAGGAATTCCACTGGGTCACAAACCAAACAAAAATTCCTTTTCAAGGAGTTCACTGGTTCTGAGGTGTCATCCCAAGAGCTATGACTGCTTTAAGCAGCAAGAAAAGCATGACAAATTTCACCTTTACACCACTTCCAGACCCTTAGGAAGTCCAGGCTTCCACACATTTTCTCCCCTTGTAAAGGGGAAGAAGACAATTCCCCCTTGTAATTCCTGTAAGTACTTGGGTGTTTAAAGATATAAATTCTCCGGATGGATTGTGACTCAAATTAGTAGACTGGCTGATTTTCTCTAATTACAATAGTTTGTCACTGGGCTGTTTTCTCCAGTTGGTCACCGCAAGTATATAAATTAAATGGATTTACATGAGTGTGTTTATAAAACTTCACTGAGGACTCTGGAGCTCTCCAAAGGCTCTTCAGCTTTTTGGCCACACATTTTCCATGAAAAAGCCTCTTCCTTGAGGCTGTGGGATCCAGACACAACAACCCTGAGGCCAGGGGAAGGCACAGAGGTGAAAATATTTGTGGTTTATTTTCAGCTCTGTCAACACCCTTGGGGAGGACTCATTTAGCCTTTTGGCATCTCACTTAACTCCAGGGCAACATAATTAATTCAAATCTGTAATTACACATTCACTTTCAGGGGACGGCAGAAAGATTCCCAAATTATTGTTATTACCAATAGTCCCAAACACCAGAGGTCACAGCAAAGCTTTCAGTCTGCTCAAGGCCAGCATTTTAAAATATATGCACTATAAAGGGAATTTCAAACAAAAGGTGTGTTGGCTCAGCTGCTAAAATACACAGGATACCCCTATTTTCATATCACACAGCACAGTATCACATAGTAGTATTATTATTAAAATAATAAACTTACTTATACTAAGATTTTCCAAAGTCCTTTAGGATGAAAATTGAAAATGGCTTTTTGTCAAAGCCAAGGTCAATCCTGCAACCTGCAGCATTACTACCCCTGCACTGGCTTTTCTGCTGCAAAAAACAAAGTGTGAAAGGAAAATGAAAAAGGATTTGCATGGAATTTCTTCCTTAAAGAAGGAGGCTGGTCTCAATCCAGGGATGTAACTTCAGAGTGTTTCACTTCAGTGGACTGAACTCAGAGTTACATGGGCAAAAATAACATGAAATGCAGGAGAAATGTGCATTTAAACCCTCAGCCTTTTGCCCAACCTGTTCTGCTTCTGTCTCACCAATTGAACAGCTCTGATAACAGTAAAAGAAATGTTTATATTATTTCATCAATGCCTTAAAACTGAAATACAACCCCATGAGTGGAGTCACCATGTAGCCTGCAAGAGCTGGATGGGATTTTGGGACGTTCAGCATGGATCCACTACCCAGAAGAGCTCCCTCATTGCCCCTGAAATGCCATGGGGAGCCTGGCCCAGGGCACAGGAGGGTTTTCCCTCAGAGCAGGGGGATAAGGCCGTTCCTGCTGGCTCCTCATCAGCCCCATCTCCATGGGCAGAGCACATTAGATTGAGGTTTTGGTGCCTCCTTTTGTCTTGGGTATCAGAAAGACTCAATCAGCCATTTTCATTGCCATTTTCATTGCTCTTTGCTTGCTTTTCCAGCTTTCTGGGCAGCCAAGGGCCGTGTTCCCCCTGAGCTCCTGCTGGATCACATCCTCCCTGTGTGTTACCTTTCCCTGTTTTATCAGGAATAGCAGCAGGAGCTCTGGATTTCCTCCTCCCCGCTGCTCTCTCCTGAAACAGCCAAACCATATCGTAAAAGGCTCCTGTTGCCCAAACACCCCCATTTTTTGCTCTATTTAATTTAAAACGATTTCTCCTGTTCCTACAAGTTCCGGCCACTTAACTCCTGTCCTGTTTGTGAGGCTTGGAACAAGAAGGGGCCAAGTGCCATGGCTGTAAAATCCTCTGCTTCCATCTCAGTAAAACACAGCCAGGACTCCACCTACTGCACCAGCAGCTCCCTGTTTAGGAGTTTTTAGGTTCCTGACAGAACAGAGAAATAAAACTTTAAAGAGTCGAGCATCATAAGAACCTGCACATCCCACCGAGGCTTGTTTAGGAGCTTTATAAACGTCTTTGCACCTGAAAACAGTGAAATCTCATTTTCTTTTTTTTCCCCCTAATCTTTGGATCTAAGTCTCAAGTCAGGGAATTTCACTTAATTTAGTGCCAATTAGCATCAACCCATAATGACGGGCTGTGGTATTGGGAAATAGAGACAGAAATGCCCTCGCAGAGCAGAGATTTGCCCTCTCAGGGCTGTCTGGTTTATATCTGCATGAACACTGGATTTTATCTGGTTGGGGAGGCTCATTTGTTGCCCTCTCCAGCTCCCTGAAGGAGGTTGTAGGAAGGTGGGGGTCGGGCTCTGTTCTCAAGTCAAATGTAGAAAACAAGAGGGAACAGCCTCTGGTTGTGCCAGAGGAGGTTCAAGTTGGATATCAGGAGGAATTTCCTCCTGGAAAGGGTGTTCAGGCCTCAGAAGGGGCTGCCCAGGGAGATTTGGAGTCCCCATCCCTGGAGGTGTCCAAGGAAGGCCTGGACGTGGCACTGAGAGCTCTGAGCTGGGGACAAGGCAGGCATTGGGCACAGCTTAGACTTGATGATCCTGCAGCCCTTTTCCACCCTCAGTGATTCTGAGCTAAACATCCTCTGCCCTAAGCAGAAATAGTTCTACTTTTGGAGGTGGGAAGTGGCTCTGTGGATTTCCCCATGGCTCTGTCATTAAGATTTCAGAGCAGGAACCACCTGAGGTGCTCTGGGTGTCCCTGAGACAGCACTGACCCCTCCCAAGTACCAAGGACACCTCACAGACCTGACTGAGCTTTCTGACTCGAGTACTTTCTCGAGTGAAACTTTCTCGATTTCAGAGTGAAACTCAGCCAGGCTGTGTCTCTGCCAGGCTTTCAAGTTTAAAGGATATTGGAAGAGACGAGTGTGACTCCAGCCTGGCTCCAGTGCCAGTTTGAGCAGCAGCTCCCTGGCAGCTGCAGTGGCTCCATTTCACACGGAGAACCTGGCACAGAACCAACCCAACCAAACACCACAATGAACTCCCTGCTCCACTCAGTGACAGCTCCACACGGGGTCACAGAGGCTCTGGAGGTGGCAACAGCCAGGGGAAGAGTCCAGGGCAGCCAGCAATAGGGTTAAACCCCACAAGAAAGCAGAGGCTGAGCACTACAGACAGCTACAGGCTTGGAGGAATGATGGAAGTTCTGATCCCCACCCTGGCAGAACTCCAGGATTCCCACTCAGGGAATACATTTTGATAATGAAGCTCCTTAGGGCAGAGATCACCTCTGTCTGCAAGGAGCAGGCAGCATGAAGAGAAAGTGGAAGAGAGGATGAAATGCTGGTGAGAGGCACAAACGAGCTAGGTTGGAGCCTGTTTCCAGCTGAGATAACTCAGACACATCCATTCACGTATTTAGAATGAAAAGGGGAAATTCCTTCTCCTGCCCTCCATCAAATTGAGGTCCTGAAGTTGTTCATGACAAGGAGGGTTCCACACTGTCTGCCTCAGCTCTGACTTTGATGGAAACACACTTTAGTGCAAGGTTAAAGACTTCCAGTGAAGATAAAGAATTCTGGAATGCAGCTTAGAGAGAGAAGGGGCTGAAAATGGTTTTGTACGCCACAAGAAAGCCAGTTTAGCGCCTAAAGCAGAGGAGGAGATGATAAAGGTAATACACTTGACAAAGTTTCCCAGAGATACACACTGGAGAAATCCATCCAGACCATTTGTTCCTCTGTGAGCAACTGGAAAGACTCATTACAGATTCTGCCTTTGTTGCTCTATAGAAATGAAAATGCTAATTGGTTTACTTGAAGTTTAATTGAAAATTAATAGAATTTCACCAGAGATTTGCAGCATAGGACTGGAGTTAAAATGACATTTGATTAAAGTCACGCTAAAAACATACTCAAGGACATTCTGAAGACAGCAGCAATGATATCCCTTTTGGAATAGAAATAAATGTTTATCATTAGTGGAAACTGTTGAGAAAATCCACTGTTTTTAAGGACTATGGTAATACACAGTGATATTTTTACCAGCATCTCTTGTCCCTTCTTGTGTCTTCAAGGACCCCTCAGAGTGGTCCTGCACTGTCTTTATCCTAAACAGAGGATATTTAAGCCCAGATACACATTTTCCCAAAAAATAGGAATATGCAAACTTAAGAATAGAATTGTATCAGGATTATACAGGAAATTTCCAGGGAAATCTTGAACAAATCAATTGGAATAAATAAACCCATTTATCTGCACGTGACAGGAACATCAGGAAACGAGAGACACTCAACTGTTGCTTTTCTCCAAAGAAATGAGGTCAGGCTACAGCTCTTCCCCACTTATGATTCTTGGAGACTTCTTTTCCCACTTGCTGGGATATCCATCTTCATAAAGATTTGGAAAATAAATAAATACTGAACACTGTCTTAAAGCACCAGTGCAATTGCCCAGTGTTCCACAATGGAATTTTCACAACAAAAGTTTTCAAGAATGACAAATTGTTGGCCAACTGCAGAAAAATCTCTGCTTGGACATCATAAAACACAGGTTTGAAATGAGTGCACCTTTGTGCAAATTAACTGCATCAACTGAATATTCATTTGATTGACTGCAATTACATTTCCTTTATCATTACTATGGTAACTGTTTGGCTGGCATTTGATATTTACTTGAAACATGTTATAATTTCAATACTATCACCAAAAGTAGGTCATTAAGCTGCCATCCCCATGAATATGTCTGCACACTTCCAAACCCTCCACACCCGACTTAATTGCTTTCCTTTCCAGTCAAAGCTAAATCAGCCCTGGAAGAAAATATCTATTGATTTGAAGCACAGGGCCATTGTCCCCAGGCCCGGCGGCAGGAAATAAAAGACATTTTCTTAAATTATCAGCTGCAGTTGTATCACTACAGAGCTCTTTGATCAGGTCAAAAGAAAGAGACTAAAGATTTACTGGAGATTTAACAGCGTGTTTTAACTTTGCCATTTCTGTTAATGACAAAACCAGATTTTGCTGGATGTTCAGTGGGTTTTCTATTGAAGGAGAAGACTGAGCACCCACATTTTCAAAAGAATTGGCACTGGAACAAACTGCCCGAGCTGTGCCAATTAAGTCACTAATGACAGTGTCACTCTCCAGGTCAATAATGGCCAGAGCATGTTCTAGAATGTAAACCACAGCAGGAAAATCTCTTTATAACCCACATTTTAATATTTGAGAATCATTAGCTTTTACTGCATACAAGTTACCAATACTTCACATGATTTATAATACTTAAAACACTTAAAGGATTCATTTCAACTCATAAAAAGGCCCACACAGGTTGTTGCACCCCAGGTGTTTACAATGAGTAGTAAGATAATTGTGTTTAAAATCTCTGTTTCCAGTTTCTAACTCAATCACTGCTTGTGTATAATTTTTACTACTAATAAAAGGAACCCTACAAAATTTATCCCTTCATGAGACAGGCAGACACATCACCAACGCTTTACCAGTCATTTCTGCTGAGGTTCTTTATTCCATTTCAGCATCACAAAAATTCTAAGATTGTCCATCAGAACAATGGCCTGGATAAAAAGGGGCCTCAGGTCTGTGTGATCTCCTTTTGCCACAACTGAATTAAACCAGGATGGAGTCAGAGAGCTCCATAACTCTGGGGTCAAACACAAGTAATTATGTTAGAGAAGTCCATTTCTTTTCTGAGTTCTGTCCCCACCAGGAGGAATTCAATCCACAACAGGGCTCCACCTATTTTCTGATTGTCAGTTGGGCTCCAAATGCAGGAGCTTTGGCACATTTTCTCTCCAGCAAATCCTTTCCCGAACCTGCAGCCCAGAAAATAAATTTCAGCAATAAAATTCCTGTCTTGTGTCTAAACCACCAATTAACGTTTCGACACACGGATGCATCTTCTCTGTCATGTTCTGATGTAGCGCAGAGCAGACGTGAACCCGCCTGGAAAACTGAAAACCTCAGTTCTCTCAAGTCCTAGAAGAGGGAAAAACCCTTAAATCATACCAAATCAAGATATCAGAGACTTGTTATGTTTTACAGAAATGGAACCCTCATCCCCCGTGGAATGAGGAGATACCAGAATTTGGAACTGGTCTATCACCAAGAATTACAGCTGAAACATTATCTGTATCAGGAAATGTTCCCATTCCTCCCATCACAAACACCCCCTCCTCCTGGTATCTCTCTGCAATTTGGCCTCCCAGAAATGACTTCCCAGAGAAAAATGAATCAGAGAGGTGTGATAGTGCTAAAACAATTCTCCAGAGTTTCCTGATGAAAAATGCCTGAGCATAAATCACTAAGAAACTCTGCAACCATTTCTCCTTACACAAGAAGGAAGTTCAGAATCCGAGTTTTGCTTCCACTGCGTCTCTGACGGATAAACAGGGACCATAACTGAGCCAAGGGACAGGATGGAGCCGGGATTTTAACCTGAATGAGTCCCTCATCAAGTTATAAGTGATAATGATAACAGCCCCAGGCCATTTAGGAAGAAATTCCTCCTTGTGAGGGTGGGGAGGGGCTGGGGTGGAATTCCCAGAGGAGCTGTGGCTGCCCCTGGATCCCTGGCAGTGTCCAAGGCCAGGCTCGAGCAGCCTGGGACAGTGGGAGGTGTCCCTGCCCATGGCAGGGGTGGGACTGGATGGGATTTAAGGTCCCTTCCAACCCAAACCATTCCAAGATTCCCTAAGGAATGTGAAGAGCCTCAGCAGAAGGACAAAGCCCCCAGGGAAACTCCTCCAACATTATCACCTCAGGAAGTAAAACATTTACAGTTTGTCAGGATCTAAATCCTTGAGCTGCCATGGGAACCCCTAAATGCTCATCAATAAACAAGGGCAGCAAAAGAATCTCTGAAATGTTCTTCATTAATTCCCCCTAATTTCCTTTATTAGTTTTGATTTTCACACTTGTCCTTTTTCATGCCTGTCTTTCATCCAGCACATTTAGAAATGGAAGACAATACAAGCAAATAGTACAGAATCAGTTCTCTCTCCCTCATTATTGTTCACAATATTTGAGATTTCACCTTGATTCTCACAGCCCTTGCTGAACTTCAGAACCTCCCTTTTCCAAACAGCTTTAGGGGTTTTTTTTCCCCATTCCCAAAATTATTTTGTTTTGTTCATGCTCCTTCTTTCCCTTAGCTTTTATTGCAAACCAACTAATCCTTTTCATTTCAAACTCATGTCATTATTAAAGCCTCTTATGTTGCTGTTGGGCTGCATCTGTTCCAGAGCCAGATTCCAGCCTTCTACTCAAGTTTTACACCTCACAGTTTAACCTGTTGGACATATTTTGGATATAATAAAATTGATTTTTCTTTTTATTTTTTAATCCCAGATGCTCACCTGCACCCTGGTGTCCCAACTCAGGCAAGGAACTCCTGAGTAACCATGTTTCATTTCAGAGGCTCAAGGTGAAGGTCAGACTGCAGAGGATCAACTGCTCTGATCTCCACCAGAGTTCACAAATGAGGGGAATTGGTACTAAGTAAAGCTGTCACACAGCTCAAATCCCTCTTTTTGCTATCCAAGTTACATCAGTGGAAGGAAAAGCCCAGCACAGCTCCTGGATGAGCAAAGGTGAATGTTTAACTCAAGGAGGGCCGTGGCAGTGAGGGCTGGAGTCAAGAATTAACACCCCGAAATTAGATACAGAGACATTTAATTGAGAGACAGAGACATTGACCTGAGATACAGAGACCTGGGGCAGGAAGGAATTCACAACAAAACTTCATTGGTGCCATAATCATTCCCCAGTTCAGGGCTTGGCAGCTCATTCCTGTCAGGGAATCCCTGAGTTAAACATTTTTCCCTTTAAATACTTCATTAATCCCATCACTGGGAAGTTTTCAGCACCACTTGTATGCACGCTGTGTCTGAGTGGGGCTGTCCCAGAAGGCAGCTGCTGATCACTGAGTGGAATAACCTGAGCTGAACAGGAATCTTTGATCAAACATGAGGAGCCAGTGTTCAACAGCTGTAAGGGAAGAAGAAGAAAGAGATGACACCACCTCAGCCTCTGCCGGTTCCACTGCTGGGCTTCATTTTCACTAAGACCCTGGGGGAAAGAAAAGGTTATTTGCTAGTAATTAGAATATTACTGACTAATAGAAATCAGTATTCTATATTTCTTTCTTTCTGTTTCAGTTGAACAAACCCCCACCTTTACATCATTCCCTGACAAGCAGAGGAATCAAACACACATTTAGTTCTTGGACAGCCAAAGATGCTGATGGGGAGCAGGGTCACTGCCCACTTTGGGATGCTTCAAGATGTGCCACTGCAAGGGGCAGTGCCACGTGGGACAGGTCAGCTGCCCTAAATAACCACACATCTCTTGTTCATGAGCGGGGTGTGAGAGAATATGAATAGAGAGCTCAGTGAAGGAGGCTCAGAAGCTTCATGTTTCTGAAAGGCTTTTTAGAAATATCACAGTTCTGGGCACTGCACAGGTGTGTCCATCACACACAGGCTCCTGAGCCAGGTGATGGATGGCTCAGGGGTAAAGACATTTCTCCATGGAAAGAGTGGTCAGGCCTTGGAACTGCCCAGGGAGGTTTGGAGTCCCCACCCCGGAGGTGTCCAAGGAAGGCCTGGAAGTGGCACTCAGGGCTCTGGGCTGGGGGCAAGGTGGGCATCGGTCACAGCTTGGACTTGATGGTCTGGGAGGGCTTTTCCAACCTCAGTGACCCTGAGATTCTGTGACATTTTACTTCCTAAATCATAAACTGGCTATTCCCAGCTCTGCCACTGCCCAGCTAGGGAATCCCAGACACATCTGTGCTCACATTCACCCCTTTGACCTCCTGATTCTTTCTCTGTTTAGGGAACAGGAGCCTCCCAGACCCCTCAGAGACACAAAGAGCAGCACCAGGGCTTTGTGTATAACACAAATCATTAATGAGCAGTAAAATGGACAGGAGCAGTAATTACAAGAGATAATAGCTGCTCCAAGCTGGGTACTGTGTGTACATTATTACAGTGATTCACTCCAGAACATCTTAACAACAACATTTCCTTTGGAATATGCCCGTGCAAGGTCAAGCAAAAATAAGAGTGTGACGACGAGGAAATCTTTGAGATGAGCACTCAGGGAACCATCAGCAATCCAAGCAACACCGAACACTCTGTGGAGAACATGGAGTCCCCAGCTGAGTATTCAGATAGAAATTGGTCAACCAGGAACATTTGAAACCAATTACTCCTTTCCCAAGCCATTGTAATGGAATGATTATGCAAGTGGATGGAGAGGGGAGAACTAAATGCAGTGGAGGCAGCGTGGGAGGACAGCAGCTCACTCAGTGATAAGATGTACTCTGTGCTTTTAATAAATAGCAACAAATTGCACATAACCAGTTAAAGTCAAGCTCTGAGGCAAGTGCTTTGCTGAACTGGGTCCAAAAAACCTATTCTGATCCTTTTTGGCTTCAAAAAAAAAAAATTATTTCAGTGAGCAGGAAGATGCCAGGTTATTTCTTGTTATCTGACATATCTCAGAAAGGGAGCTTGTCACCAGCTCCTCAAATTGAGTCATCAGGCCTGAAATGCCTGGCTTAAAATACTCCTTTTTCTACTCAGTAGCGTGTGCACGTATGTGGTTCTGATGTATGGTTTAATGCATGGTACAAAAGAATTTCTTTTTCTAACTGCAGCAGTGAAGCACAAGGTTCTCAGGAGAGACACAGACACCAAGGCTCCTCCTGGAGCTGAATTCAGGCTTGTTTCAGGTCTTGTTTTTATTATTATCCATAACCTTTTCACACAATCTGGCATGAAACAATTCTGACAAGTTTATTAAAGCCTTTTGTTATTACACTTGACATTTATGAAGGGGAGATGATAAATAAGCAGAGGAATGACATGTTTGCCAGAAATGCAGACTCTGGTGAGAAAGGCTTCTCCCCAGCCTCCCTTTTAAATGAAATCTACCCTCTGCAGTCATTCCTATCGCTCTAGGATGGAAAAAAATCCAGTTTTTCTGCACTTGAACAGCCAGTTTGATCCTGCTTTTGAATTCCAAACAGCACAACTTCAGTTTCCAAGCCACAGAGGTCTTATGCACATGAAGATTATCATTTTATTTAAGCAACAAGACAAAGGGCAGCGAGTTTTAGCGTAGTAAAATCATTAATGATGAAATAAAATCCATTTTGACACCAGCTGGGCTGGTTTGGGAGCTCTTCTCTGCTCACTACACTGCAGCCACTGCCAGGGATCCACACAGAACACGAGTCATTAGAAATCTGTGTTACTCCACACACAGATCAGAGAATTATATGGAAAAAAATCTACTTATACTACTCTATGTCTCAAGATTTTTGAGGCAGCAATAGTAAAAGATAATTAAAATAAGAGTAGACATTTTTTGGGTGCCCAAGGAGGAGCCATGGAGGCTCATGCTGGGGATTGCTGAGTGATTTCCTTGTCATTCTTGGGTTATTTAAAGGATGGTACCACATCACAAATGGAGGTGATCTGTGTCTGAAAATGGGCTTTGGGAAAAAGGAAACTTCCTGTGGCACTTGCTGACAGGAAAAAATTAAAAAATTAACTGTGTTTCATGGTCAGGCAGCAACAGCAAACACAGTCCCCTCAGAATTCCCAGTACAGGAGCTCTGGAATTCAGGAAAACTTGAATAAACTGAGGGTTCTACTTCCAAGTACAGGAATTTTCTTTAGGATAGAAGTTCTGATTTGGATTGTGTCTAATACTGTGAATTGGCCCCAAAATAACCAATGTAAATAACAGAGGAGTGATCCAGCTGAGCAAAGGGCTGAGGTTTGTACCACCTTTACTGGCCTTGGATGATGCTCAGCATAGGCAGAAATTCAGATTAGACTCTGGAAGATCAAAATTATATTGTTAAAAATACAGAAAATACAGAGGTTTTCTGTATTTAAAAGAATGTTGAAATTCTATCACAAAGCAAAGGCATTAAAATACATTTTCTCTGAGACTTCTGAAAACTCACGTGAATAGAAATATAATTATTGCTGGGAATCTTTAACCTTGTGCGGGAGAACAACACAAAACCACAGAGCAAGTCCCAGCTGTGATTTAGCACAAAATCCTCCCCAGACCTTGCACCAAGAGAGGACTCAAACAATGTCAGCCAGCAAAGCCTACAAGGTGATTTTCTTTCATATCACGCTTTAAAATGACAATAATTAAGATGATTTCAGTGAAGGAGCATCAGTTTCATTTTTATATCATTTAACTGTTTGGTTGTTAATCATTTTAAGAATTAAGTCTGCAGTATCTGCATTCTATGAGACTTTTTTTGTGCACAAAAATCTTACCATATTCTCAGGTAAACCTGCATGGAGGAGCCTTTGATCTCTGCAAAATTAAAATACTAACTAGAAACACAATCAAAGTAAGATTAGAATTAATATTGCCTTGACAGTGCTAGAAATTATTTTGGTTGTTACAAATTAAACAGAAAAAAAAAATGAACTTAGTGTGTCCCTTGTGGGGCATTTGCCTTTCCCTCCCAGGAATGTTCCAGAGAGTTCTAAATAACCCCATGTACAACACGGCTGCTTTTAAATCAACCTTACAGAATGTCATAAAAGTTTATTCAGAAGACAAATTTCCCATCATTTGCAATCACACAGCACATCCCGAGGTCACATCAGCCTGTGCTGCTGAGAGATTCTGCATTTCATATGCAGATGCCAATACCAGAGACTGGAATCATATTAAATATGGGAGGGAGTGTCACAAAAGCACATCTAACAGAGAAAAAAAACCCTTTACAAGCAGCTGATGGGCCAAACCTGGGCAAGGAAACAATCCCATTACTCCTGGTGACAACATCCACAGGTGTTTGCAGGTACCTTCCAAAGATGGCCTTGACTGCTTTTATTAAACAAACAAACAAACAAACAAACAAACAAAAAGGACCAATGAATGAGAGAAATCAAAGCCGCAGGTACTTAATTTGTGCATCCCTTTGATGATCAAAGCCTTGCTCAGGGTTCACAGCAATTCTGATCTGACAAAGCCACATTCTTGTCTAGAGCCTAATCTCCAACTCCTATAATCATGGTGGAAATGGAGCAGAAAATCATAAAATCCTGGAATGTTTTGGGTTGGAAGGGACCTTAAAACTCATCTCCTTCCACCCAACAGAATTCTGAACAACAAGACAAAACACCAAAACCGCTTTATAAAAAAAGTTTTCCTTCTTGCAAGTTTTAAGAACGGTGTTTAATACTTGGCTGGAGGTTTTAGGACACTAAATTTAGGCAAATCTCTCTGCTGCTCCCAAACCAGCAGGTCCCAACTGGGAAGTATGTGGCTCCAACCAGAAAGATTCAACCTCTGCCCGGCAATGCCAAGGAAGGTTCTGAGGAGAACACAGATGATGGCTATCATTGAGTGAGTGTTTTTTTGCTTTTTTATTCCAGCCTTTTCTCCCTCTTCCCTCAGCCTGGGAGATGAGTCATTAATCCGATATTTAGAGTGATGTTCTGAGTAGCCTTGCTGAATTCCTTCTGTGTTTTTTGGCTGTCAGGACGTGCACAAAGCCATTGAGAACACTCTGAGGACTCTGCTAATTATCTCCGAGCAAACAATGCTCCTCAGCTGGAGCAGCTCAACGGAAAGCCTTTGGTATTTTTAGTACAAAGTCGCTGCTGCTTTTCAGAGTGTTTTAAAATATTGCTTTGCTTTGAATATTGAATTGTTGGAGCCTGGAATAAAGTGCTCTCAGCGGGGGTCAGGGCCACCTTTCCTGGTTCTGCTATCCCCCCGAGGTGTCTCACAGCGAGCTCTGAGCCTGGGCACAAATAAATCCACTCCCAAGCAGCCTTTTCTGAGATGAGAGTCCTAAAGGTGGAGGAGGAGGTGGGGATGCTCTTAAAATCAATTAAAACCAATCATTGAAGAACAGCTATAGCTGCTGGTGCTCTAAACTTGGGAGTTTTCAAAACTTAAATACCTGAAAAATCCATCCTGCTGCTCCTCCTAAGGATATCATCGTGGCATGGGGTTGGGGAAGAAGACAAATGAAATGGTAATTAGAAAATAAAATAATAAAAGCATGTTTTAAAATGGAAAGTAATGTCAACCCAGTCTGGTTCTGTCCTTGAAAAGAAACAAAATGCAAAGCAAATTAATAGGCATAATGAGATAAATGGATCCAATTGTCAGGTGAGCCCAAATTAGTTCCCAGTTGACTTAAAGAAATTCAGGGCTGTTAACCTTAAACTGAGGAAAAATTTTAATTACCTCATGCAACAGTTAAACAGCAATGGCATTTGAGAGACCAGGTGAACATTTCTCATCCTTAACATTTCTTTATTCTGAGATAATTTTGCTGATAAGGTGAGGATTGACACAGGCCATCAGTCCCTTTACTGCAGCATCTCTAACAACCACCAAAACAAAATTCCCCAAGTTCTTTTCTGGAAGAATTCAGCACTCACAAGGTCAGATGGATACAAACCCCACAAGGGGAGTAAACAGAGCTACAGAGGCAAAGCTCAAAACCTACTGGACTGGAAATGTCTTTAAAAGAAAAATTAAGAATTCAAAGTCTTTACATGAGCAAGGAGAAGGGTGACTGTGGATTTGCACAGCTCCCAGCCCTTCTTTAGGGACCACAAACACCTCCCAGCAGTGCCAAGGGAAGACAATCACTGTTACTTTGCCTCAGACCTCAGAAATGATCCAGGTCATTCATGAGCCTCTTCTTCCCAGGTCCCTTTGAACAGAGAAATGTGCACGTTAAAGACTGGAACCCGATAATATCACATTGCTTTGGCCTTTTCCAAGGACTCTCAACTTCTCCGTTGCCCTTGGCAGCTGAGCCCAGGCCACTGCTCCCTGTTTTACAGGAACACCCAAATAGGATCTTGCAGTTACAGGGCAGTTTTATGGCAGAGGATTTTTGTGGGCTGTTTTCCCCTGGAAGTCCCTTTTCCTTTAGCTGAACAATCTTTAATTCGCCGAAGTACAAACCAGCCAAGTTTGCCAGCGTGCCTCACAAACCCCCCTTGCCAGAAGACTCAAATAATGTAATTCTCCATGGCTGCCTTGTGCCAGCCGTGTTCCCAGATGAGCACAGGGACAGGCAGGGAGTGTCCTATCAAACATCGGTGTCCTGAGGCTCTCCATGAACTCCCTGTCTTACCCCTGGGCTGGGCAATGTCAGGAGCTCCCCTCTCCAGCAGCTCAGGGAGAAATCAAACCCAGTTCAGACGAGCGATGCCTTCACAGCAAGTCCTGACCGATTCTCTCCCGTGGGGCCAAGATGCTCTGTCCAATCTATTCCTGACAGACAGCTTCAAACCAGAGCTCCTCCTCCTTGCACACATCCAGTTGTGTCAGGAAAACGACCTTTCCTCATCTCCCCAGGTCTTTTATCTCCATCTGCATCACACTTCTTTTTTTTTTTTGCTTGTTGCTTGCTTGGAATGAAGAGAGGTGCCCAAAAGAGCAAAGGATATTCATATTACAGCTGTGTAAACCACCCAGCATTTCTTCTGCTGAGCTGCTCTGTCCCATCTTATTCCTCTTCTGGCCAAGGAGATGAGGGTATTTCATTATCAGGTGAAATAATTCCCCTTTGCAGAACTGATCAAGTTCTTTGCCATCTCCAGAAGAAAGAGGATCTATTAAACATGGATTATTAACAATAATAAATGCTTCAACCCCCTAGGCACTGCTCACCAGCCACAGGAAAAGCATTATCATAAAACCCACATTCTTAAATCCTAAAGGAATAAAGCTTGGAGCCAGTTTGGTGGCAATGGCAAGGATATCTATCAGGGAAGCCCTTTATGATGAAGAGAAGCACTTAGAGCACAGAAGGGCTCTGACAAAAAGCAGTCAAAACGTTTTCATCAAGGATAATGGATGTGCTCTGCAAATCCCAGCTCACAAACACCCCAATACACATACAAAAGTCTTTCTCCATTTTATTTGTATCTTGTTCAAGTGGTTACAAGAATGTTGAGTTAATTTTCCCCTTTTCTTCCCTTTGAACACCATCTCACACAGACAGCTCAGGGCCTTTGATTCCCGAGTCTCAGCCACACAGGGATCTTTGTCCCTGTTCCATCAGCTTAGCCAGAGCCAGGGATCAGAATGATCCATGGACTGCCCCCAGTTCCTCTCTGCCAGCGCAGGAGCCTTTCTGCTGCTCCTTCTGGTGCTGCTCTGCCAAAAGCCTCGGGCATGGCCCCACAAAGGAAGGAAAAAGGAGAAAAAAGGGATTCTGCCCTGGTCAGGTGAAACCCCACCTGCAGAGCTGCCCCAGCCCTGGGGTCCCAGCACAGGAAGGACGTGGAGGTGTTGGAGAGAGCCCAGAGGAGGCACCAGGGTGATCACAGGGATGGAGCAGCTCTGCTGAGAGGAAAGGCTGGGATAGCTGGGATTGTCCAGCCTGGAGAAGAGAAGCTTTGGGTTGACCTAATTGTGGCCTTCCAGTGCCTGAAGGAGCTGACAAGAAAGATGGAGAGAGACTATTTCCGAGGGATGGAGTGACAGGACAGGGGGGAATGGCTTCAAACTGACAGAGAGTAGGGTTAGGCTGTATATTGGGAAGGAATTCCTCCCTGTTAGGATGGTGAGGGGCTGGGATGGAATTCCCAGAGAAACTGTGGCTGCCCCTGTATCCCTGGAAGTGTCCAAGACGAGGCTGGATGGGGCTTGGAGCAAGCTGGGATAGTGGGAGGTGTCGCTACCCATGGCAAGCGTTGGCACTGGATCACCTTTAATGTCCCTTCCAACCCAAACCACTCCAGGATTCTGTGATGATTCAGACACTTGGGTTAGAGTTGAGCAGAGGCCTCTCAAGCTCTGTCACTGAAGAACTTTACAGAAGCCTACATGAGGATTTAATATTTTTCAAACTGGTTTTTTGCCTGGCAATCCCCATCACAGCGACACCCTCAGCCCCAGAGTGCTGATTTGAGGAATAATTCCAGTATCTCCTCCCATATCCAGGGAGGATCTGCCACCTGTGGCTTGCCTGGGTAACTAGGGGTGACACAGACCAAAGGAACAGAACCCAGAGAGGAGCAGCTGCTTTTCCCAACCAGCTGAGTCCCTTCAGCTTGTGCGCGACAGATGCTGCTGCCCAGGCAGGGACATGGCCCTTTAACTGATCCCTGCAAAAGGAATCCGTAGGGAAATCCTCTTGAGATAGAGATGGTTTGGTTTCTTGTGCTAAACCTAGAAATCCTGAAGTATGGGATTGAAAAAAAAAAGAGAAATGCAAGAGGGAAAGAGCTGAAAGCCAAAGCAGCGTCCCCACCTATATAAATCCTGGCAATTCCAAAGTATCTGAACCGCAGAGGAAGCAAAAAATACAAACCAAAATAATGTCAACTATTTCTTTTTGCCTTTCTCTGAGCATAAAAGGGAACAGAGATGAGTCAAGCTGAAACAGCTTCTTGAAAGAGCAGGTAATTGATTTATTTTTATAGCCTTGTTTTGTCCCTTTCCTTCCTCTAAAACACATAGGAGAAAAAAACTGGGGAAAGGGCAAAATAAGTCAGTCTGCCTGGTGAGTCCCACAAGCAGAAAATTAAACCAGACTGAAAAAAGCCCCACAAGGAGCCAGTGGCTGGGGAAGGATCCCTGGACAGTCACTGTGTGCTTTATGACAACTGTTCCATGCACTGCTGCCTCACTTTGCATCTGTGGGAGCAGATGGAAAAATTTAGCGACCAGGAAGAAATGAACAATCTT
>VZTE01006374.1:63524-77196 GCA_013397775.1 Eulacestoma nigropectus | reverse complement strand
TTTTTTTTTTTTTTTTTAATCATTGAAAAATAATAAAAATTCAGTTCTCAGCATTAATTCAGCAGTGGAAATGAGCTGGTTGAGGGAGAGAAGTCCAGAGGCTTTTGAACCTGCCAAGGGTCATCAGTGAACACCTTCAAAGGGTTTTCCAAAGTTTGGCTCCAGGCTGGACCCAGCTGCAGGAAATCAGAACCACAGAGGGAGTTTTTTCCCCTCAATATATTATTGCAAAGACAAATGGATTAACTGAGGGTTCAGGACAGATCCTGGATCCACTGAATCATGCATCTCACCCTCCAATTCCTGTATCCAAGGATCCATCAGCACAATGGTGGTTGCTGCAACACTTACATTGCATCTCCACTAAACTACTGTGAATAAACCCATTAAAAATCCACCAGATTCGGGATTTGAGCTACTGCTTTGAGCTACAAGCAAAGGGAAACACAAACAGAGCTTTGGAAGAACCAACAGCGGAGCCCAGAGATGTTTTGTGCCACACATTTACCCCGGCGTTTCCTGAGTTTAATGGATCTCACGTTTTCACACATGGCTGCAGGTTTTTTAAAGGGTTTCTGCATTTCATTTCCTTTCTTTCTTGTTTTAGCTGCCTTTCATGGCTCTTCTGCCTCCTAGAAAACTCTGAACTATCTATTTCGTTAATGAGAACTAACTTCCAAAAGGAAATATTCCTCTCAGTTGTTGTGAGGGAAACCACCCCTTTAATCTCCCCCAAGATAAAGTATTGCTTATAGAAATGGGAGAAGGAAATAAAAAGACTTAAGATTCGGGCTTCAAAGGTCTGCTTTCCACATGATAGAACCTGGAATAAAAATATATCAAACGAGACTGTGTTTGAGGGCTAAGCATGGAAGAAGTACAGACTGTGCACAAAACTTCTCCAGCCCAACTCGTTTTTCTCAGCAGAGCCCTTCATAACAGATCCTTAAACTCCAACTCTGCCTCACATCCTTGCCCCATTTATTACCTGTATTTTCAATATTCCAAGAAACACTTTAATCACCACGCTGTGCTTTAATTGTTATTAGCATTTAGATTATATGGTAATCTTACGGCCAGAAGTCAATATTAAATTACTGCCCTTGCCTGCTGAAGAGTAATATATATATATAGAGAGAGAACAAAGCTGAAAAGTGGTTTAAAGTTTCAGTTCAATTTTATGTCCTAATTACTCTGCAATGTTATGAAAGGCCTGTAACATCACACCATATATTGCTGTCATCCCATAGGCAGCTTTATAGGAACATTACAGAGTGTATTGAACTTGTTACAGGGGATCATAATTGAAATGATATCGAGGAACTGCCCGTTGTTAATAAACCCAGCTTAGTTTGGGGGTCCCATCCATCCAGATTCCCTCATTTTCGGTACTAAGATGGATTGTCAGAGATAGATACACAGGAGAAGAGGTTGGGGTTTGACTTTCCAGCTGCTGTGGAGAGCCAGATCCTTACAGAATCCCAGAATTGGGTGGAAGGGGTCACTCAGTCTGACCCCCTGCCCAGGCAGGGTCACCTGAATCAGGTGACACAGGGACACACCCAGGTGGGGTTGGGATGTCTCTCAAACAGAGACGGAGACTCCGTGCCCTCCCTGGGCAGTTCTTCCAGGGCTCTGCCACCCTCAACATAAAGAAATTCTTCCTTATATTGAGGTGGAATTTCCTGTTTTAATTACGGGCCTTGCCCCTTGTCCTGTCTCTGGGCACCACTGAGCAGGGCCTGGCACCTCCTCTGACCGCTGCCATGTCCAAACGCAGCCAGGGCAGTTCCAGAGGCTTGGGATGCAGCTCTTCCAAACTGCCCTAGTGGAGAGTTTGACTCCAAGCACAGATTTTTATTTAATTTTCACCGGGGGGGGGTGGAGCACAGCTGCTGTCAAACCCAGCCAAGCATAAGTTCACCACCTGCTCGGCTGAAGAGGCTCAGACATTCCTTAGGGATGACATCCTGCTCTGTTTTACTGCCTCGGTGCTCCTGCACACAGCCCTGCATGAGACTGGAGTTGGTAAGGGTGAGAAATGGAGTGGGGTTTAATGTTTGCTGCATGGTTCATAAACATCCCTTTGATTCTGTGCTGCTCCTGTGCTTCTGTTCCATGGCAGGACAACACGAGTCACTGAGACAGCAAAATAGAACAGAGCTGAGGATTCCGCTGGAGGAAAGTAAAATCTCCAGCTTTCCTTGTGGCAGGACTGGCCGGGGAACAAGGACAGGACCTGTGTCCCCCTGTTTGCCACCCAGCTTTGCACAAACCTCTCCAGATACTCCTGCCTTGAGAACATGGCCTGGAGAGTTTTCCTGTAAACCCCCATGTGGAAACTTCCCCCCTTCAATCCATCTGGACAGAACATAGATACACATTCAGCTTGCCTTGCCATGGCCAATCACAGAAATGTGACTCAGGAGACTGAACCAAAAGTTGCTGTCCAGTCTGATTTTAAATAAATCCAGCAGTACAAATGTGTCACTTCCTCTGGGTTATTCCAATGGTTAACACACACTGAGAGCTGTAGCACAGCTTCTCCAGAGAAATGAAAATATCATCACTTTAACACTGAATCTTCCTCCTATTTCTTTGGATTTTGTACTCCACTTCTGCTCCAGGCCAAGCAGTCCACAACCACCTTACTGTATCATATCCCCAGTTATACATTTACCCTTTATACTCATTCTATATTATAAAAGTCTAAAAGGGTTCCTGGAAATATCACTACATTCATTTATTTTATTTGGTGTTGTTACTTCTCCATGCTTCAAAAAGCTTTTCAATTCCTACTTGGGAAATGTCCCTTTCACCAACAGCTTTCAGTATAAAATTCAAGGCAAGCCTGGGTTCAAGTTTCTGTGAAACCTGCTTAAACCTAAGCACGTTCTACTCCCAATTATATCCTTTGATTATCTTGATTCTGTTTTAACACTGATGAACAAAAACTAAATGTTGCAATTTCCAATTTTTTCACCTTTGGAATTCTTCTCAGGCTGTCAGCAACACAGCAGGTGCCAAAACTACCATTAAATAAAGCAAATTCTCAGTATTTCCCAAAACCTAGCATGTGTTTTAAACACTTCATATAAAGAATTACCCTTAGATATTTCTTAATCATGTGACAGAGAGAAATCAGTGCAAAACTGGGAATTCTTTACTGGGGTTCAAGGCCGTGGCACGAAGTTGTGGTTGCTCCATCCCTGGAAGTGCCCAAGACCAGGACATACACCTCTTCTGTCACACCCAGAACAATCTCTGCAGACGCAATTCTGTTGTAAATGCTGCCTGATCCCAAATATTAATGGACTATACAGCCAGCATAATTCTGGCTAAGGTTAATTTATTCTGCACTACTAACACAGCATTCAAAATATAATAAAAATCCCGGTATAATTGCTATTGCTGTAAACCCAGATGATTGGTGACAGCTTTACAGTCACCTGCTGCAAGAAGGGGATAAAGCCCATTATTAGCAGATGATGATCTAGAAGTACCTGTGGAAGAAAGAGATTTTTCTTAAAGGTATCCTGCTAAAGGCAGGGGAGAAGGCTCTTGGCATGGAGTTAGACAAATCCTGACCAGAGTCAGATATATTTTTCCATGGGAAAATTGACCCCTCCCTGGGGTTGGAAATATCCAACACATCACTGTCAAAGTTTGGGATATCTTTGGGTGTGTGGCTTAGAAAAAGTATAATATTCTAGTAATATCCACTTAATTATGTTATTTATGGAGAGGTTTTGCTGTCATTTGTACCAACTACGCACCAGAATAATTCCATCATTCTCTCCATGACACCCCTTTCACTGCAGGAGCACCATCAACTGCAGGTTTCTGGATGCCAGAACAGCTTCGTTATTTAAAACCGCTGAAAAATCAGGGAACTGAGTGACACTTGCTCCTCACCCCCAGATGAACAGTTGTATCACTATATTTAAGCAACTAGACACACTCATTTTTCAGTGCAGGTTCTCTAAATCTAGTAGTCCCATAAAACCAAAACTTAAAATGTTCTTCAGCCATGAGGCGTTTTCCAAGTGAGCTGAGATGCCAATTGTGTTCCTGCAGCCTTCCCAGCAGCACAGTGGACAGGACAGCAGGTGGGACCAGACAGGCTGACAACACTCGATGACAACACGTCTTGGAAAGTGTCCCAAAGGCAGACTGAGCCTCTGAAAATCAGGAGTTGCCAGGTTTTTTTATCCTGGAAGCGCTCACAAAATAGCAAGAGAAGGCAGAAAATAATTTTATGGGACATAAGTGCAGCTGCTGAAGCTGGGTGAGGACAGGGCTGAAGCATAAGACTGAACACAATCACAGGCACAGCCCAATTAATAGAACACGTGATCAAGACCTTATCTCTATTCAGGGCCCACCTGGGTGTTTATAAATTGAAATGTTCATTACCATAATCTTAAAGGTTACCATAACCTTAAAGGTTACCATAACCTGTAGCCCTATCCCTAAATTCAAGGTTAAGAACAAGCACGTTATTAAGCACAGTGAAATATTTAAGGGGTTTTAGGCTCCTACCTTAACAGAGAGGAGCCAATAACTGAAAGTGCTCTGGAGTCCACACCCAGATAAAATAACTATTGAAGTGGCATGTGGTTAATACAAGATGATGTGAGAAATAAAATCAGCCAAAGAAAACTGCTTCAGACATTCCATTACTGCTATTGAATGGAGATCTCTCCTGGTGTTAGGAGTGGAGTGAGAGCTTAGACAAGTTCTGCCTTTGACTCAGATTTCTGGCAGTAGCTCTGTTTGAGGCGGCCTGCACCCCAAATGGCTCTCGCCCGCAAGTTCTTAAGAACGGCCGATCAGGTCTATCACAAAATGAAGTATTTATTGAATACACACAAGATTAACAGCCATAAGACTTTCAACAGACTACTTACTACACAGGGTAAAACAAAAAGAACTGCTAGTAGATAAAATAATACAGAGCACGATAAAAGGTAATAACCTATATTAGAGCTAGCAAAGAAATAGTATAGATTACGATTCAATGTAACTTACCACCGAATTGATGATGGAGTGCACCTCGAGTCCTCTCCCTCAATTTCTGGAAAAGTAACCATGAAATTTGTGTCCAAACTTCAGGGAAAAGCCCTACACATTTGCAGGGTTTGCGTAGGAGACTTCTGCCTCTGTGAAAGTTTGTGTAGCTATTGTAGTTTGTAAAGTGAAATGTCTGTCAGTCAGAAATTCCAGCTTATCTCCCCCCATGTTGTTGTCAAGGCAAGTTGTTCCTTGTCAGTAGGGATTTCACCCCTCTGGAGCCAGAGAAACTCCTTTACCAGACACATACCTGGCCTGGGTTAACTCACCTATTCCTGTGAGGGGAAGAATGCCCAGAACTATCGAAGCAGCTGATGGACAGAACAGATAAGCTCTTCTGTGGTCGGGGAGAAGTCCTGCCCACACCTGGTGAGGGCTGACAGGAAGAATCATTTGGGAAGAACACTTGGAATATCAGGATGAGACAGAGGGCATGCAGTGTCTGGTGTTCCAGTGGTTCGAGCTCTGTGTTTCTCCTCTTTACAAACTCCTCACGTTCTGGATCCCTGCCCAAAGGCCTCAGCCCTGTGTGACATCCTGAGGCTGATGATCCAGTCCCTTCCCTGCTGCCAGAGCCCAGCACTGACCCAGGACTCACCAGAGCCAATTCCCTCCCCATTCCTTGGCCAGGTATTGACTCAATCTGCTTCTGCCTCACTCTAGGAGAACTGACAAGGCAGGAGACCAAGGAAAAACAGCTCCAAGTAATAAACATTCCCTCTATTCAGTGATTTTAGGAGGATACACATGTCCGGAAGCTTACAAAGTCAAGGTTGCCATGTTAATTCTCTAGCATAGTGTAGCATCCAAGGCTTGGCTTAATATTTTATTTATACACTGCATGGAAATGGAAGAAAAAAAATCTCAAGAGGAAAAAGCAGAGCTCAAATTCCCTCAGAATAACCCTCTCTCATGATTACACACAGCCATATTTTTTTGAAATTAATCTTTGGGGATTAAAAAAAAATTTAAAAAATTATAAAACTCTAAACAAGGTTTTTATTAGCTTTTAATTAAGTGCATTTACTAAAGCCTGAATTATAATTTTAGATTTTAAGTACTTAAAACTGAAGATGAGCTTTTATTGGCAAATGTAAAACTTCAATTACGTTTGTGAAGGAACTGGGGCACGAGAAGTGAGGAGGGGTTACACATCCTGCCACACCACAGCAGCTTCACAGGCTGTCCCAAAGGGGTACCCACCTCTCCTGGAGCAGCTCAGCTCCAAGAATTCCCCAAGAAAAAGTGCTCCTGTGTGTGGATTGATAGGCAGGGAAGTGCCAGGCTGGTGGAGATGGTAATTATTAATTCTGCCAATTCCACAATCTGGAGGTTTCCAACTGTTTTGCAAACACGAGTAGATTCAGTTTCATAATTGTTTTTAGTCTGTAATTAAATCCTCTCACCTTTCCACAGCCAGAGAAGCTGAGGAATACTAATCCTGCTGAGAGGGAGCTTGGCTGCCTGGAAATGAATCCCTGGGAAAGCCTCTCCCCATCTCAACTGCAATTCCTGGATGTTTTGCAGTGCCAGCACCCACTGCATGTTCAGCTCCAGTGCATCAGGTCAAAGGGAGGATTTTAGGAGTATTTAGCTCTAGAGCACAGCTTCCACCAGGGCTACAGAGAAACAAGGCTCAGGTTGTGCCAGGGGAGGTTCAGGTTGGATATCAGGGAGAATATCTTCACGGGGAGAGTTGTTAAACATCAGAAGAGAGTCCCAGGGAAGTGTGGAGTCCCCATTCCTGGTGGGGGTTCAGAACTCAGGCAGATGTGGCACCTTTTGATATGATTTATGGGCATCTAGGGCTTGGCTGGAGGTTGGACTGGATGATCCGGGAGGACCTTTCCAACTTGAATGATTTTATGACTTCTGGAAAAGGGGGATCTTTGTTGAACACTGAATCACAGCAGATTAAAGCACTCAGAGGAATGGCACAAGCTCCATGTCCAGCCTGTTCCCTCAGCACATCACAGGCAGGATTTGTGACTGGTATAGCCTTGTTCTGCCTTTTGCAAGGTGGAAGAATCCTCTCCAATACATTTGGACACATCTGTTGCAAGTAAAGTGTGTTTAAAAAAACCCCAAACCATTAAAACATATTAAAACAAACATTAACAGTTGGGCTAAAAGGCAGGCAAATCTAAAGTTAAGTCTGTAACTCCATCCTGTGGTACGTAGGTATTACAGCACATTTTTTTAAATTCAGGGATGCAAATATTTCTGTTATAGTATCTGATTTTCCTGGGAATTAGAGAGCCTTTCAAAATTTCCTTTGGAATATCCTTCCTCATGCAGGAGAAATACATATGGTGAGCCTTGCCAAATTGTTCAGGTCATTCTTCTGTGACTTCTTTGGAATATTGAAGGAGAAGAGGTTTGGCCCGAGCTTGTAAAACATGGTAAGGTTCAGGAAGACACAGGTTCCTAAGGCAGGTCTCCAGTCTGACTGAATCACCCCAGGTTCCTAATTTAAATATACACATGGAGCAGCTTAATGGAGGGAATTATCTCCACCAACTTCACCACACCGCTGGAAAAAATTCAAATCTGCTTTTAAGGAGATGCCATTTGAAAATGCAAACCCTGCCAGGGCTGTGTGTTCCACTGAGCCAGGTGGAAAAGAAACCTGGATCAGGATACCCAATCTCAGCATGCATTGTCCTGACAGGCTGGAGGAGTTTAGAAATTTGTCCTGATCTCAGGTCGCCATTTCAGTGTTTTGTTTGCCTGACATTAATACTGTCCACCGCTTCCCAGTGGTTTGAGCCAAGCAGCTGGGCAGTGCTGGGAGGTGAGGGAGCACACACAGGGACCTGTCCTGCTCCCACTGTGCTGTGTCTGAGCTCAGGGTGGGGGCACAGAGCTGAGCCTGAAACCCTTCTTAGCCTTTCAAATCCCACCAGGAGCTTGGCTGTTGCTCCTCCTGTCACCAGCCTTGGCACATTTCTAAGCAGTATTTGCCTTGAAGTCCCAGTACCTGGAATGTAAGGATGTGTCATTTTAAATGGCTTCAGGAAACAGCAGCAGGAACCAGAGGAGTGAGACTGAGAGACAAGAGCCTGATTCTCACCTTGTTGAGGTTTTAGGAGTTCTCCTTTTATTTTCTTTTTCTCTCAAAGAATTTTTCCCCATACAAGCTGCCAAAGAGACAAAAGACCGGGCCACAGGGGGAGGAGTCTGGCTGGCCAGCCTCTTTTACCTGAGGTTTTCTCGTGTGGGGCAGAGAGGTCTCGAGATTTGAACTGGATAAAAGGGGTTGGGTGGGGCTCCTTGGTCTCTTGTCCTGCCGGCATTCGAGGGGGAGAGGAGCTGCTGTCGGTGTGGAGAGAATTCCCCACTACTGCAGACTTCTGCTTTCTGCTGCCTTCCTTCCACCCATGTGCTCGAGTGCCTCAGGGGACCCCGGGATCCCAAGCCCGCCTTTCCCTGCCCTGCCGGGAGCCGGGCCACGGCTGCCGTTCCTTTGCCGCTGCTCCGAGCCTTCGCTGCACCGCAGCCCCGCACCCCCCGCCTGCCGAGACCTCCCGGGGCTCCCGCTGCAGCTCCGGAGTTTGATACATCTCGCCCACCCCCCGGGATTCCGTGCGTCCGTCCCTGCCGTTCCAGCCCGCTGTTCCCGAGGGTCCGGCCGGGCCCCGGCATCGGCTGCCCCTGGGGTTTGTGAGGCGAGCTGCTCGCCCGCCATTCCCGCGCGCTCCCCGAGCTCGCTCCGGAGCGCCCCCTGCAGCCGCGGGGGAACCATCGCACCCTCCCCGCCACAGCCGAGGGAAGGCGGGCGCTGGGTTCTGGTTCTGTTTGTTATCGCTGCCGTAGTTAGTGCTGTTTGCTTGCCTCTATACATATATATATTAGCAAAGAACTGTTATTCCTGTTCCCCATATCTGTGCCTGAGAGCCCCTTAATTTCAAAATTATAATCATTCGGAGGGAAGGGGGTTGCATTTTCCATTCCAAGGGAGGCTCCTGCCTTCCTTAACAGACACCTTTCTTTCAAACCAAGACACACCTCTAGACACACACTTTATTGTTGGGAGGGTCCAGGCGTGCTCTTGTTCATGCCAGCACTGAAAAAAAAAATGCTAAAATGTAATAAATTCTTTCTCAATAGGTATTGCCACTGATCTTAACTTCTGCTCCTCCAGCAACACAGAGCCCTCTGTTCTGTAAATGGCCAGACTGCGTAACAAATCCCTGCCTTGCAGAGTGTCCCTTGGGCTGGAGATCCTCTTCTCCAAAGATCTACAGGCAGGATGTGCAATGACAGGACAAGGGGGAGTGATTTCAAATGGAGAGAGGAGGTTTAGATGAGATTTTAGGACAAAATTCTCCCCTGGGAGGGGAAAGCTCTGGCACAGGTTGCCCAGAGAAACTGTGGCTGCCCCATCCCTGCAAGTGTCCAAGGCCAGGTTGTCCAGCTGGAAATACTGATCATTCCCAGTGCATGTGCCTCTGCTGAGACATCAGGGGGAACAAATAACCTGTTAGTGAAGAGACAGAAAACTGCTGGTGAAAGGCATTAAAGAACTCCTCAGTCACTGACTGGACAACTAAAGTGGATTAATAGAATGAAAAGTATCACCTCCCACCTTCCCCTTTTTCCTTTAGCCTCCGTTTGTCCAGGTCACTCACCCTCTTGTTTTGCTGCCTGTTACAATCGGGTACACAAAGCCCAAGTTAATTAATAACGATAAAAACAAAAGAGAAAAAAAAAAAGACTCCTGCTCACTACAATGTTACCTTCGAATTTTTTTCTTCAGGCAACTTCTCAGCATCATGATTTTTCAGCTCTAAACAAAGGTCTTGCTGAAAAGGCTCTGAGTGACAGTGGAAGGAAATGAGCTTCGTCACAGCTGTGTGTACCCACAGAAATTTTTAAGGCAGACAAGCAAAGGGAAAAGCAATAGTTACCCACCAAAACAAAGCAGTGCCTCTAGAAAGGAAACATCACAGCAAATAGCAGAGATTTTCACTCACCCAGACATTAAAAAGAAATCTTTTTTACTTAGCTGAAAAAAAGAGACAATCATATGTCTTGATTTCCCAAGCACAAGGAGTTGATATTGAAAGAGGGCCTGTCAATTTAGCTGAAGACAAGAAATGTCCTTTTATAGCAGTGTTTAACATGCACTCATGAATTCTGTATGAACACAAGTGTCCTTGCTGGCTGATGGAGCGCACATTCCTATTCAAAGCCAGGCAGGAATTCAAACATATTTTAGCAGGGCTGTGAAGGAGCACCATGAGCGACTTTCCCAAGGAGCAAAGCACAGGTGAGTGACTTTACTGAGAGTCCATTAAAAACCTGGCAGCAAAACTGCCCAAAAGCAACACGAGTCTCAACATGAAGGTGTTGGATTTAATTCCTAAACCTCAATGAAGAGCAGTGAAAACAGAGGAGCTTTCCAGAAATCTGAGGTGTGGGATGAGAGACAGGACAGCACAGACATTTGATGGCATTGCCTTCCTTCACTTGCACTTGGTTGCTTCTGGAATCAGAGCAAGGCCAATCCCTGTTTTTCCACCTTTGCTGATGAGGCTGTAACTGAGAATTCCTGTAATGCTGGGAAGGTTTGGTTGCTCAGTTTAATTCCTTCTTGGATATGGAGCTATTTAAATCAATTCCCTGTAATAAGGACACAACTTCCAACCTGGACAGACCATGTCCTGGAAAAGATGAAAGCAATTTGCTCATTAATTAAACACGAGAAGACTAAATTTGCTCATTAATTAAAATAGAGAACATAAGGGTAAGATTATAATCCTAATGTTACTCCTCGTGTAGTTTGGGTGGTTAGGGTTTATTTCTTTTTTTTTTTTCATTAAGTTTAATAAACCACAATCCTCAAACCAGTGAATTTTCACCTGTACCCTTCCTGTCAGAAGCCTGTTTGAAATTAATATTGAGCTTGTTCTAAGGAGAAGGAAAGTTCTCACATCCAGATTTGTCCACTTAAGCTCATGTCAACCTCAGCCTTAATTTTGCCTATTCCTCCTTTTCCCTGTGCACACGCACATGCTGCACATCCCAGCCTGCTGTGATAAGCCAAGGAAGCAGGAGTAGTCCAATCTCTTGTTAATCATTTCCTCAACCACCCTAAAACCTCTGCTCTGCATCTGCTTCTGTTATCTCCTTTGAACACAAGTGCCTGGAATTGTTTTCCAGATTTCCAGACAAGGTTTTCCCAGAATCATACACAGCAGTACCAGTTCTTCCTTATCTCAGTTATATCAAGATAAAAAATCAGTGATACCAACTGTGTTACTCTTGATTTATAGAACAGATATTCTTCTACTCAAGAGTCAGAAACAAACCCCAGTTTGCTGTGTTTTTTCCTGCTATGTGTGTGCCCAATACAATTACCAGTGTTTAATCTCCTGCCCAGCTGCAATGCTGAAGGAAGATGCTGCCACTCCCTACTTAAAATGAATTTGTAGCAGGATTAGTAAAAATAACAGAAATCAACAGACCTTGGCTGGTCATGGCACCTGTGAGGTGTGAAACTTCAGATGGAAAAAAACAGTTGGGCTTGATGTCCATTCATGGAATCAGAGAATATCCCACGTGGGAAGGGACCCACAGGGATCACTGATCCAACCCCTGGCCTGCACAGACTCCCCAAAATCCCACCCTGGCCATCCCTGGGAGTGGTGCCCAAACGCTCCTGGAGCAGCCTCGGGGCCGTGCCCATTCCCTGGGGAGCCTGGGCAGTGCCCAGCACCCTCTGGGGGAAGAACCTTTCCCTGATATCCAACCTAACCCTCCCTGACACAACTCCAGCCCTTCTCTGGGTCCTATCATGGTCACCAGAGAGAAGAACATTTTGACAAGTCCCGATAAAATGATACCAAAGCCTCAGTGCTCATGTGACACCCAATTTCCCAAATATATTCACATAGGCAACCAGGCCTCGACAGCAAAGCTGCTCTTAACATTCCTAAGATTTTATTGTCAGACTCCAGGAAACAAGGATATCAAATGTGGAAGAGCAGAGCATACCACCACTCCAAATCCCTCTTTTACAGCAACATAAAGTGGTCATCCAATGCAGTGCTATCATAAAATTAAATCACGCTCACTTGTCATTTTGTATGGGCCCAACCGACAGATTAAAAACTACACAGCAAAATGTAATTTCCCCGAGTGAAGGGAGAAGAGGGGGTTGAAATATCTTCACCTGCAGTGTCTGCTCAGTCCTGAGCCCTCGTGGTAATAAAGCAGCCCCAGGGAGAAGATTTAGCAGTGTCCGCCTTCAGGGCACAGGCAGCACTTGGCCTTCCCCTGCCAAGGGAAACAGGATTCCAGCAGCCTGCCAAGGTTATCTTTCTTCTTTAGAGAAATCCTGGCACAGGGAGAGCTTTTCAGGTTGGTAATTTAATAAATGTGCAGTTGAGAGAAGTAAAAATAGTTTTTCTTGCCACATCTCAAGTTCAGGGAGCTACTCTTCCTGAAGCTGCTCCAGGGATGTGGGGTGAGAACTGCACCCAACACACACCAAAGGCTACAGAGCATCTACTACACCCACAGGAACCTTTGACACCTCAGGAATATTCCTGTATGGAGCTAGCAAGGACACTAAATACCATCTACAGCCCCTTGTACAGCTCTTAAGTAAATGGACCATCTGGGATCAAGCTCACAACTTTGGAATTATCAGCATTCCATGGAAACGCTGTTGTCTCCCACAGCAGGACCCCACCCCTGTGCTCTCATTCTCATCCCCAAATCACAACCAGTTCCAAGGCTCCTGGAGGTGGCCAGTCTGTTGGGACGTGTAAGCAGCAGTGGGAATAAAGGGATTGCCAAAAACATCAGGGCTGAGAGCATGGAAAACTCAGCTCAGCTCAGCCCAAAACTCCCTGAGCTGCAAAATGACATCAGTTGCTTTTCACTCCTTGAGTCTGTGAGGTTCAGCTCTTCCTGGGACTTCGGCAAAGGGATAAACACATGGAAAAGTGAGAAATGGGGCACAAAGATATCTCCCCATGCACACACATCTGATCCAACCAGCACAGCCCCTCCAAAAACCTGCTTCTCCTTTCTGTGAGGTCCCTGGACTGTGACAGCTGGAAAAAGCCCTAAATTGGGATGAAAACCTCATTAATTTCAGCTCAGAGTCAACTTAAACCCCTTCCATAAGGCAGTAATGCCGTAACTCAGATACTCATCGGTAATGGGTTGAAACTGAGTTGATTGACAAGCTTTTAAGCCAAAGTGCGTTTGTGAATTCTGCATATTTAAACCCCATACAAGGGCGGGAAGTTCCTCTCTTGTTCCCGGTCTCTGGATGGAGAAGGGGGAGGCCTTTGAGCCTCTGGGCCTGGCCCGGGCTCCTGCCTACCCCCCCTCACCCCTCTCCCTTCCCTCAGAGCTGCAGGCAGCTAAACTACCCATGGACTGCCCCATAGCCGAATTCACCTGGCTCGGCTTCTGAATCAGGAGGAGCCTCCTCTCCCCCTCCTGCAGCCTGGGGGAGCCTCCTCTCTCCCCCTCATGCAGCCTGGGGGAGCCTCCTCTCCCCCTCCTGCAGCCCGCGCAGACCCAGCGGGACCAGCGGAGCCTCCTTTTCCAGCCTGCACAGCTCGCACCGAACTGAACA
>VZTE01006374.1:49089-62864 GCA_013397775.1 Eulacestoma nigropectus | reverse complement strand
CCTTTTGTGTGAGGTGAAAAAGGAGGGGGGTAGTGCTGGAGGGAGAAAAGGGAGGGGGGAAGAGGTTTTTGCTTGGGGAGTGCTGGAGGGAAGAGGGTTTTACTTTAACTTCTTATTATTTTTTGTTACTTTTAACTCTGTTAGTAATAAACTTCTTTATATTCTTTCAAGTTTTAGGCCTGCTTTGCATTTCTTCTAATCCTTATCTCACAGAGTAAAATAGATGTGATCAAAACCACTACATCATCCTAAATAAACGTGCAGGAATTCTGTGCCTTTCCCGAAAATAATATTTCCTGAACTGGCTGTGGGCTCTGGCACATGCTGCAGGCTCTATTGATTAGAAGGTCTGTTAAGATTTATCAGACTTGATAATGTACTCTACTTGATTAGGATTTCCAGCTTCAGAGTCAATACAGGTTTCATATGTGATGGAAAGCACTTGCATTTGCTCTGTTCCCTTTGGAAATTTGACAGGAATTGTCTTAGGCCCAGAACTGGAAAAGCAGAAACACAGCACTTCAAAAATTAAAGAAATCCTTTTTTGAGAAAATAAAAGAAATGGTTTTCGAGCAGAAAGGCATCTCCTGCCTGTCAGGGCTACAGGAAAATGAGAATCTCACTCTGGACAGAGGCAATAAATGGGAAATTCAGGCCTCTAGAACTGTGATTCTTTTTACTTCAATATCCTGAGTCCTTCCCTCTGGACAGGATAAACGTCATCTAATATTCTACAGCCTCTTTGTAAAGGGATTTTTTCCCTGTAAAGAAAAAATTGACCTTAATTAAGTAGCACCATGAATAGAAAGACTTTTAACAAAGCCAACTTGTAATTTCTCGCCTTAAAAGTTATAGATACATCAACATTTACAAATTCTTTCCTTTTTAAAAAGACCCACCCGAGTGAGGCATCTGCAGCTTGTGAATTCACCCACTCAGCTCTGACTACAAAACTGATTTTTCTCTTTTAGCACTTGTGGTCAACTGCATCAATATTTCTGTGCCCACACAATGCCAGACAGAAATGATAGTATTTTAAAACTTAAGCAGCTGCTTTTCAGGCTCAGTTAAGCAGCTCTTTGTCAAGTCCAGAGGAGAGGGAGATTTTTAGTAGGGCTAGATGCCTGACCTGATGCTCCCTCGTTTCATCTGGGCTTGGAATAGTTCTGGCATGTGAAAGGAACTTCTGAAATGCAACTGGAGATGTACTAAAAGCTACAAGGTTGTAGCTTTAGCCAAAAGAATGGAATCCTTGGAAAAAACATGGCTTAAAATTTGTATTCATAATAAACACTCTTGGAAATTATCTATGAGATTATCACACACATTTACACCAGAAATTACGCTGATGTGGGGTTGGTTTGGGGTTGTAAATTTTTCTTCCTGCTGTACAAACTAGCAGATTCTCTGTGGATAAGTTTTCTGAAGGTGCCCACCTGCCTAAATGTGGGAATTAACATTCTTCAGGGTTTTCCAAACCACCTCAGATTGTAAAAATGAGTACAAATACCTTCAGCACAAAAACCCCACCAAAACCAAACAACTTTAGGCCAGGTTGGACGGGGCTTGGAGCAACCTGGTCTAGGGGAAGGTGTCCCTGCCCATGGAGAGGAGATTTAAGGTCCCTTCTAACACAAACCATCCTAGAATTCTATGAACCATATGTTTCTTTAGATGCTTAAATACCTTAAAAAGACCCAAAGTCGTGCAAGGATGCTCAGGCAAAGGTCAGTGTTCAATTTAACATGTGAATATCAGTCTCTCTCCTTTAGAAGCCAAGCAAACATCCAAATTTTGGGGGAAAAAGTCACGTATATAGGAATTACTGAGGAGTGCAGCATAAAAACCCTCCCATGTCTGCGAGGTTCTCTCCAAGCCTCATCTGCCTAAAAATACAGCCCCAAACAAGACATTTTCTTCAGTTTTGTTGTTATATTTGCTGGCAACTTGGAGAATCTGAAGTGGGGTTTGATAGTGCTCAAAGCATCTCCCTGATTCATTGTTCCAAATCTGGACCTCAGCGTTCCCTTTGAGTCATCCCATTTATATTTAGCAACACCCAAATGCCTCGTGATTCTCTCCAAAATAAACATGAAGAGGCTTTAATCAAAGCTGAGCAGCAGAAACTGTAGCTGTCCCACACTTGTTCTCTTTGAGAACTCTAATAACATTAATTTCCAAGTCCCAGGGCTCCCCAAAAAAGTCCCTGTGAGGGATTTCTACCATAAAACTGCCAAAAAAAGCTCAGTGGTTCAGCCCAAATTTCATTAGGGTTTATAGGAAATGCCAGCGGGGCCATTCCATGCATATAGGAAGTAAATTTGTACTCAAAGTGATTGAATTTTTTACTCAAGGTGAGTTAAACACAGTTTTTATTCATATCAGCCTGGGAGCAGCCATGGCCACATCAGACCCACTGTCCATGCTCCCGTTTTCCCAGGAATCCATGTCTGCTGGAGAGATGTAAGTGGTTCTAGCACTCCAAGGATGGCCTTCCTGGGCTGTTCTCAGCATTTTTTAGGATTCCTACAGCAGAGAGGAATTTGGGGCTCACTTTCCTTATCACTGCCTATTTTCCTTGCCTTAGGACACAGCCTCTCCAACACCAGGAACACAAGAATTCATTCCAAGAACTCCAATCCACAGGCAGCTCCTGCTGACAGAAGGAACCAAACAGATTTTTGTCCCCTTTGCCCAGGTTTTCCGTCTCAGAAGTGCCCTTCCCATATTGTTTTCCTCCTTCCCTTTGAACCATGCTGAAAATCAACCTTGTCCTCCTGCTGTGTCTTGGCAGCACTGCTGGGATCTGAATCTTGGCATTCCCAACACTCCTCCACACGTGAGCCCTTTTGGAGGAATGTCACGACTTCCAGCACATCTCAGAACAAGAATCCTACCTAAAATGATGGAAAGCCAAGGAATTTTTTAATGATTTTTGTTGAGACCGAAAATCAGCTGCCAACCACAAACCAAGGTGACGCTCTCGGGCACAGGGTGGGATTGTGGGCGTCTTCTGTGAGGCATTTGATCCGGATGGATCTCTCCTAACTCAGCGTATTCTGATTCTGTGAACTGATCACATCCACTCATCTGCAGATAATATTAAAAGCTGGCAGGATGTTCACTCCTTTTCCACGTTCTCTGCCACTTATTTTTCCCCCACAGAAGTTCGGCACCTCTGCCCATCCATCCCTCTGTTTGAGGAGCCTCACCTGGTTCAGACCCACAGCAGGAAAGTGTCCCTGCTCCATATTTGTGTTGAGAGGCTGAAGTTCCAGAGGGATGCCCCCAGCAGCAGAGGCACCAGATGCACCCCCAGCTGCAGTCACCACAGAACAGGAGGAACAGCAGCTTTTGGCAAAGTGGGAGCCTTGTAAGGAGCTGGATTGGCTCCTTCTCCTGTTTGTATTTGCCTTTTTCTCATCTAATAAGGCAAGGAGACAGATGCCTTCTCCTAACAAACAGGAGCTGAGCTCTTGATACCATCCAAGAAGCAAGAAATTAATTTTTAATAATCACATTCTCTTCTTGGACCTCCCCCTCTGCCTAGAGCTCGAGCTGCCAGGCTGCCAAGGAGTGAGTTCCAAAGCACTGAAGTTCTTGTGGGCTAATTATTTCTTACTTCTGAACCCAAAGAGAAACACTGTTTCTTGCAATCTCATATATTCAAATTAATTAGATTTAGAGTCCTGACTGGCTGATCAGCCAGCAATGGAAAATAAGATTCCTACACAAATCATGAATTGCTCAGTCATCCAATAAAGTAAAGCAGCAAAACAGTCCCTTTTGCTCTCATATGAGCATAATTGCCATCCTTGCTCCAAATTAATGGCTTTTCCTAAGTATTCCGAAGGCCATCAGGGAAGCTGCTTCAGGATCTAAGCTGTGAATATGGTTTTTAGAATAAAAAGCCCGAAGTCTCCAGGTCAAACACAGGTATAACCTGCCTGGAAGCCATGACTTAATGAGGAGTGGGCTGATTTGCACACTCCTTGAGGCTGGAATTTTCTTAGGGAGAGCCTAGGAAGAGCTCAGAGCAGCTGTTGAGTGCTCAGGGCAGTATAGGAGTTGCAGCTCTCCAGCCTCGAGTGCTGAATTCTGCAGTGTCCCCTCGCACCCGGAACAGGAACACGACCACAGCTCTTGGAAAAACCAGCCCAGAAGAGAAGTTAAAGGGAAAGGGGGAATGTTTGGGTCTGCCTGATGATGTTACCACTGAAATATTTCAAAATCCGTCCCAAACCTTCGTAAAACAGAAGTTTCAACACATCCAATGTCACCACAACACAAAAAACTGACCCCATGGATGTTTTGAGAGGGTTGTTCTACAAAATCAATCCCATTTGCTGACATTTGCACAATCACCAGCACATAAACCAGCTGAGGAACTCTTTTATGATTTTTTAATTCATCTGGTGCAGCATTTATTCAAGAGGGCTCTGGGCTACACAACCTAGTTCCCTGCATTCCCAGGGTGCAGATAAAGTGTCACTGTGATTTCCAAGGTGAGTTCTTGGCACAACACCGCCAATGAATTTGGGCCTGGGTGGCTGTTTAAATGAAAAATGGGAATTAGCTCTTTTCCAGTTGCTCATCTTTCCAGCTCTCAACTTTTAGCACTTCCCAGCTCCCTCTTCCTGTTGGAAACACACACAAATGAAACCTGTTCTTGGTCTGGGATGGTGAGAGCATCACTTCCATCCCTCAGGAAAGGCCACTGGGAAGGTCCATCCCTCACCCACCCCACTGCTTGACATCACCCCACAAAATCTACTTTTTGGAAAGGAAAATGCAGGAAACATCTTCAAATTCCCGTCTTGGTGGGCAATAAAGCAGCAATGTTTGGTCAGTCATGGGATGCAAACCCATATATAAGGTCTATAAGGGACCATGTAGAAATGGTCCCTTATAGAATCATTTCCATATGTGCTTTAATCCCACAGCACCACCCAGGCTTTAACTTTCTTATGAGTGACTTTGTAATCAGTGATTACCACGAGCACACGGCAGTAAACAGGGGGAACAGGCAGTTTTTATTTTCCCAAAGCAGAACTGTGGGAAAATACATGGATATTTTATGCTTACTTAGGCAGTAATGATACATTCTGAGGTCTCTCACGTCCCTGGCTCTGCCCCTCAGGCAGGTTTCAGTCCTTGCTGGGGCAAGACAGCTCCAAAGGCAGAGCTGCAGTGGAAATAGAGATATTTTACTGCATTAAGTGACTTTAATTGAACATTTAATCCAACATAAATGGAGTCTTCCACACCCCAGAGCCCACTTTCCTTTCTGGACCTGACTTCAGGTATCTTTTTCCTTATGGCAGATCCCTTCTCATTCAGCTCATCGCAGAAGATAATGCATGAGAAAAGAAAAGTAATCCTCAATCAAGGCAGCCTGGCAGCAGAGCAGACAAGTGGAGGGAGGAGTGCAGGGCCTGGCCAGTTTTAGCAAATAAAGAAGGTTTTTTCTTGAACAGAAAGGTGCTGATGTTACTGAAGGGCATTTTAATATTGATAACTCCTTCATGCCTCGGCTCTTCCATCAGCTGTGCTGCTACAAAGACTCCAACCTGAAACAAGCACTGTGAGAAAGGGCAAGACATCATAAACCAGAGTAAGAGGGAGCTTTCTTCTTAGTGAACCTTATTTGAAAAGAAAAATATCAAAAACCCCAGAATAAGAGCATCAGCAGGGCCAAGAACTTGCTATTTCAGAATTATTTTTAAACTGTTGCATCTGCCAGGAGACAGCGTCATAAAATGACCAGCTGGGCGGAAGAAACACTTTTAATATCCTAATTTTCTGTAAAGCTGCTGGTTTCACTTGATATTCATCTGAAGTTCAATAAAGGTTTTATTCTCTTTTGTTTTTAAAGTGATTGTGTACAAGTGTGAATCATCTTGTGGTGGTGCTAGGGGCACATTTTTGTTGGCTGTAACAGGAATTTGATGTCCAATACATTCTAAAGTACCCGGAAGCTCCAGGCACATGGCTCAGATGTTTCATTTGGCCTCCAGTCACCCCAAAGTTGGCCTGTGCTCACATTTCCTCACTGAAACAGGCTGTCCTCAACCTGTTCCTAACGGAACAAATCCTGCACAGCCCTCAGTAACAGTTGTTTGGGCTGGGAGGTGCTGATTGGGTCAGAAAGCAACAATTTCCAGGTAAAATGAAGCCCCCACCAATATTATGACCTCAGCACATTGCATAACTGCAAGCAGATACTGAGCTACAGCTACATCAAGGCAGGTTTTTCATACCCAAAATAAATGTCATAGGCTGGGTTCCTCAGAAACTGCTGTGAATGCACAATAAAAGCAGGGCAAGGTGAGTGGGGTCATTTCCCCCCCAAAATCTACGCTCCAGGAGAAACAAACGTCACATTTGTGTGTTAAGAACGGTATTTTAGCAGCTTAAATTTGGAACTCCTTGCCAGGTTGTGCAGCCCCAGCCACATTCCCAGTGCCTGCAAAACCCCAGCTTTCCCTAATCACTCTGACATTTCCAATCACTGAAGTGCAGCCTATTGAGCTGTGTGAATTCCGTTTAGGGGGGAATCTGAAAGACTTTTGCATCCTCCTGATGGGGAAAAAAATCCTGTTGTGCTGTTCCTGATGTAAAAGTGGTGATTAAAGGGTGTCTCTCATCGTTTGGCTTCTCCAGCTAAACAAAACCACCCCTTCCACAGTATTAAATGGTTAAATGGGTGGCAGAGGATGGTGGCACAGAGCTGGAGGCAGTACCTGGCTCAAGGTTTATTTCTGGACCCTTCTGCTTTATTTCTGGACCCAAGGATGCATTAAATCTGGTACTGACAGAACAGAAGCTGAGGCAAAACAACACTGATGAAATAAAAGTGGCCCGGATCACGGAGTGACAACAGATCCCGTAACGTTTCCTCCTGTGACACCCGGGTTCTGGTTGAAAGGAGTTCAGGGTCTCAATTCCTTTTAAAATCTGAACTTTCCCTACCATCTCTCCTCAGCAAAGCACTGGAAATGCATCAGTGGGCAGAACCTGGGTGCTAAAGGTGCCAGACAATGAGGCACCAGATTAAAACCTCACAGAAAGGTGTATACTAACATGGTTTTAGATCCTCAGCACAAAGCACGGGGGGTTTGTAGCACTTTAAGCAGAGCAGAGACAGAAAAAAACCACCTCAGAACTCTTTGGAGTTGCAGGTGAACAACTGGGCAGAAACTTTTGAAGGGTTTTAAGATGTTCAAATGAAAAATTCATCAAAGGGGAAAAAAACCAAACCAACCAAACCAATCAGTGTTTGCACAAGGGAAAGGCTATCCATGGGAGTAATTTTTGAGTCAGGCCCTCAAGGACTCTCCCAGGGCTACAAATTAGACCCAGATTCAGTTTTTATGGTGTTAGAAGTGAACAAAAGTGGCACATAAATGTTACTATTATTTTTTTTTAATATTTTTAGCAGGTTGCCAAGCTGAAAGAGAAGCTCTGTTCCAGCTCAGCCACAGCAGCCGAATTCTTCCCAATGTTTTCCTTCCCAGGGATTAAACACAAGGCAAAACACGCAAGGAGACAACACGAGGCAAATGACATTTCAGCTAATTAGGAGGCTACAAGCAGCTAATCACACACATGGGTCAGTCCCTGGGAAAAGTCCCCCGAATGCCAAGGGTGAGCAAAGGAAATATTTATATTTTCTGAGGATGCACTTTGCCCCAAAGGGTAAACAAAGGGTAAACAGAGAGAATTGCCTGTGATTTCTTCCAGCACCACATTCCTGGGAATGGAAAAGCCAAGGGAATCAGCTCAGGACCATGGGAAAAGCTGTCCAGAGCATCACAGAAACAGGCATGGGGTAAATCCTGCTCCAAGTGCAAGTGCAGAACTCCAATTAGCATTATTAGCACCCTAATGGGCAGCAAACCCACCAATCAGCACTGAAATCCTGTCCTTTTAACACGATCCTTCACTTTTGGAAACTTCCTTTGTCTTCCATGAAACCAAATCCCCACCCAGCAGCCGGAAGTGATGCTTATTTTCCTTTGAAAACGTTTCATTTTCTAATACAAGGATTTGGCAACTCATTCTTTATCTATCTATCTGTATTTAAAAGTAGCCTTAATTATACTTTAAATAGTTTCCACCAAATCCTCCACATCCTCTCAGATTCCAGCATTATCTAGTAAATTAATCCTCAGGCACTTACCTGGCTTAAGGTTAATTGACCCCTGACACTATCTCATTTATTCCCGAGGAAATAAAGCTCCACATGTTCCATATTGTTGGGCAGCTCCTTGTCAGGGGTTTCTAGGGACTATCACCTGTCCTTATTCCCATTCCTCCTCCCTCAAATGTCCCGTTGTTAATATTTGTGTATTCAAGAATCAGCTGACTTCACCCACAAATTCCTTCACACTTCATCTTGTAAATAATCATGGAATGGTTTGGGTGGGAAGGGACCTCAAAGAACATCCAGTCCAACCCCACCATGGGCAGGGACACCTTCCACTATCCCAGATTGCTCCAACCTGGCCTGGGACACTTCCAGGGCTGGCGCAGCCACAGGTTTTCTGGATAAGTGTAATTATTCAGGAATACTCTGGGAGAAGGGAAGGACTGGGCTGAAATTCCTAAGGAAACAGTCCTAAATGCAAAGCCCAGCATCACCTGCACCCCACAAAGGCTCATGGCAAGAATTCCCTGTCATATCAATTCCAAAGAGAGGTGACAGGGATAGAAACAGAAATGCAGAGTACAGGATAGCCCTAAAAAACGCAAAAAACCCACAGGAAAGAAGGAACTTCTGAGAGATTAAGGAGCACAACATGACGAGGAGGATGAGGATGAGGAATGGCTGCAGGACTAAGGAGGGCTCTGACATGTGAGCAGCTCTTTAGGCTGTGGAGATTAGAATTTTTATTTCTGTCCATAAGTTTTTCCTCTTTGTAGGAAAAACTCCCTAGAGAGAGAGAGACCCCTTGCCTTTCCAGGAGGGAAAAGCCTCTTCCTGCTGCCCTTTGCTGATCACCTTGACACACAATTTCTCTGTGCCTGGGCACTGCTACTACTGGCCATAAATCCATTGAAAATTTACTACCTGTGAGAGGCTGAAGCCATTTTCTGGCACAAGATCTGCATCTCTCTCGTGTGTGCATGTGTATGAGCACGACCTATACTGCCTCTGAATTATTTATAGACAAACAAGTAATTAAAATTTTTATTCTGTCCATTTCAAAGGGTGGAAGGGAAGAAAAAATCTACTTTATTCTTTCATCAAGGAAACTGCTGGCCAAGCCCATAAGTCTGTCTGCACGCTGTAAAGAACGGGGTAAGCAGCTTCTCATCAAACACACTTTGCATTTTATGGGATGTACTGAAAAACTAAGTGGCTTAGTGACTTCTGCCAATGTCACCAAAGGAGAGAGCTCAAAACATGGAGCATCCCACCTCTCCTAAACCACACATCCTCCCAGAGATTTCTGCCCAGAACTAGGCAAGGCGACTGGGGAGTTCCTCAGAGTGACCAGCTCAACACACAAAATTGTTTGTGTGAAAATGACTTTCACAAGTCATGTTTAACCTCCCTGTGCATTTCCACTAAATTCACTGAATCCCTTTCACAAGGTGACCATGGAGGGCAGGGTATTTATGAGCACAAAAACTCTCGAATCTTATTTCCAACTCATTCATTTTCTCACTTTGTGACCCTGAAAATGACTTTTAATACAATAACAAATAACACCCTGGGCTGGTGGAAGGTGTCCCTGCCCGTGGCAGGAGGCTGGAACAAGATGGGTTTAAGGTTCCTCCCAACTCACACCACTCCAATATCCTATAACCAATCCTAACTACTATTTTAAATATTTCTGGGAAATAAGGAATGCTTTAAGAATCAAACCTTGCTGCTCTGGGGCCACACACAGATGTGCCAACACAGAATCACTCACATCAGCTTCAAAGAAAGGGAAAAAACAGGAGAACAACAGAGCAGAACCAGATCACCAGGCAGCCCAAGATAAATTAATAAGGTTGGTTGGAAGGTGGTTTTCTTCTTGAGATGGGTTCAAGTACAAAATGAGTGAGTCAGTTCTTTGCCTTTCAGATCACAACTTCCCTCTGGTGATTCTGACTGTCAGAAAAAATTTAAAAGAGTTAAAAAAAATAAAGCCAGAGGCTTCAGCCAGGGCCCTGCCCACGTTCTCAGACCAGCAGGACTGGTCTTTCACGGAGGTGTTTTTCCACTGTGATAGAACTGAGAAGAAAGTGCCTGCTCAAATGCCAGAAGCAACACTTGCTAGGGAAACTGAGACATGCAAAGGGACACAGGTCACCACAATATTTTTCCTTAAAAAAAAAATAAAAATCACTATAAATATCACATCTGCCTCCTAAATTATCATCAACAGCCCAGAAACAATTGGCTATGGAAATCAAATGACTGTTTGTAAGCTGATGACACACTTACATCAGATTCCCAGGGCCGTCCTAAGTGTCAGGGTTGATATTTTTGCCTGTTGCTGTGCCAAATAATAAAAAGATGATACTCAATATTTAACAGAAGTGCTCCATGCAGAGGAAAAAGCGATTTACAGGTGAGAGGGGAACGTGTTTCACTAATTCTGGTGAAGTGGAGCCATGATGCACTCGCTGGCTTTTGGGAGAACATCCCACTCTTTCCTGGGCTGGGAGGTTTGCTGGGCAATATTTCTCTGCAGCACCGTGAATTTAATCACATCAAAATATCAGCATAGAAAAATGGAGCACACAGAGGCCTTTTTCCCTTGGTATTTAGCAGAAGAAATAGATGCTTCCTTAAAGAGGCAGTGGAGTGGGCTGAACAAGAGGTCACACCTCTGTTCTCACCTCTGAGCTTGGGTTTGGACTCCACTCCCCGGAGATATAAATCAGGATTTTTGTTATAGTCGGCACAGCTGATTGTGTTTGGTTTGGCATAGCATGGATATAAAACGATGGCATTTATACTCCAGTGAATATCCAGGGTGCTTGAAGAGCCCTTTATGGAGGGATGGAGCTTGGGAATCCTTCCACAAATCACAACTGGCCAAAAAACCACAGGATCTATAACACCAAACATTGCTGACTCCTGCAAACAGCAGCCTTGGTTCTTCCCACCACCAAATACTGATTTCCACATGAAAAGAATGTGTTTAGAATAACACATTCACTGTCACATCTAGGAGTGCCTGGGGGAGTTACCACCACCATTAATTTACACCCAGTTGTTTCAAATCTTTGTGGACAAAGCCGACAAAGCGGACAGCAGTAAGAAGGCGCTAAGAAGAAAATATCCGAAGAAAACCATTCAGAAAAGCATCCAGATAAAGAATAAAGCTCCTAAAGGCGAGATGGAATATCCCCCAGCAGATAAATCCCGTTCCCAGTATCTCCTTCCCCATTTAATAACCCCAACCTTAACCCCAGCTCTTTAACGAGCTGCCCTGAACTAAACCCCCACTCCAAACCCAGGCAGGATTAAAGGCACTTGCTCCAACCAGAATGGTAATTAAAGTCAATTTATATTAATCCAGGAAAGCTAAAGGAAAGGACAATGATTTATGAGCAATATTGCAGGCATTTTCAAGAGGCATAAAAAGCATTAAAAGGGAATATCTAAAAACTATTAGTTAGGAAAGCAGCCATAATTGGAGAAGTAATCCAGGCTGTCTTTAGGGTATTTGGCCCCTCCAGGGGAGATAAACCCAAATAACCTTTGAGGAAAATAAAACCCAATTTTGCAACCTTTCTTTTTTTTTTTTTTTCCTAATGGAAAGGGTGAAATTACTCCAGTAAAATATACCTACTTATTGTTCGAAGTGATTACGAAACAGATCACCAGCTCTAATTATTGGTTTCACAGGGGGAATTTGGTATTTTGGCTAAATCCACTCTTTATAACAATGACAGGTTAACCAAGAGTTTTTTGCAAGTTTGGCAGAAATTTTGCAAGTATCTAATTGACTAAAGGCAGTTTTTTCAGTAGTTTTTTGAGGGTTTTTTTATAAACTTTTAAGTGTCAGTTGCCCTGGGTATGAATTTAAGTGTGATCCTCAAAGGCTGAATTCCTTGGGATCTGAGTTAACTGGTTGGTGGCAAAGATTTCCTCCATGACCAAAGTTTCAAATCCTTCCTCTGATCCATTCCGATCTCACCTTCCAACATGAACACTGCTCAGGCCTTCCACCCTCCCCTCCACTGGATCTAGAAATCCAAATTATTTTTTTTTTAACACAAAATTTTTCATATTTTTTTCTTTAAAAAGGGAAGAGAACCATAAACTGGGAAATGAAATTACTTCCTTGAATGCAACCAAAAATATTCCAAGGTTTCATTCATCAGACACCAAACAAGTTCCAAGGCCACAAAGATGATTATGGGATTGGAGCATCTGTCAGATAAGGGGACGGTGGGGGTGGCAGGACCCTTTAAGCCTCGAGACGGCTCAGGGGATCCCATCCCTGTGTCCAAGGACCTGATGGGGGGTGAAGAGGACAAAGCCTGATCCTCATCTGCTGCCCTGAGACTTTAAGCAGAGACAGCACAAGAACCAAAGCGAACAAGCTGAAACACAGGAAATTCCATTTAAAACTTGGGAAACACTTCCTTACTGTGAGGTGCTCAAACACAGGAATGGGTTTCCCTCAGAGACTGTGGAGTTTCCATCCTTGGAGGACTTCAAGGTCCAAATGGATGTGGTCCTGGGTTGTTCTAGAGGTTCTAATTGCTGTTCTAATTAGTCTAGACCCTGCTTTGAGAAGGGGGGTGGACTAGACCATTCTAGAGGCCCTTTTCATCCCAGCCCTTGAGGTGGAGAACACCCAATTACTCCCCTAATGCCCCGAGGGACTTTTCCAAGCCCCTGAGAGCAGGATGTGAAACAAACTCACCTGTTCCCTTTGCCAATTTTCCCTTTCCAGCTTTCTGCCTGGCTTGATAGGTCATATCCAGCTGGAACATCTTTGACTTTGCCTTGGAATAGAGGTGTGCTTTCCCAGAGCAATCAATATGTCCTGCAGACGGATTTATCGGTCCCCACTCTCTGTAATTAAGCTCAGCAAGAGCAATAACAATGCCTTCAGTGTTCATCCTTTCAAAGTTGTCCTCCGCTCCCTTTAATCTGTCTGAACAGATGGAGTCCTGCTCCATCACCTTGCAAACTTCTTCTGAGCTATTAAAGCCCCAGCAGAATTTAAGGGGGATAAACTGAAGGCAGCAAATTTTTAATAATTGCTGTCACTTATTCCTTCACAAGGTTTTGGGGTTAATGAATAAAACATATTCATAGGAGGCTGGGCACTGGGAAGTCAACAGAAAACGTCCTGCTGAGCTCAACACATCATGCCAGAGATGGAGATCCAATATTTACTTCCAGGGAATATTTATCTTGCTGTGTTGATACTTCAGAAATCCCCCTGAACCACAACCCCAATCCCAAAATCCCAGGTCAGCCAGTAATGAGTTTTTAAGTCAGTAGTTTTGTGAGCTTATCAAGGATGAACTCATCAGTTGGTTCCTTCTCCAGTGACACATCAATGATCAGGACTGGAAGTGCCAGAATTCCTGTCATGGGGGGCACTTTGTTGTAAGATTATTTGCATCAAATTTGGTAAATGACTGTATTAAATTATTCCCTTAGTGCCAAGAAGGGGGTGGCAGAGCTTGGCCTGCTGGCACAACTGAACATTTCACACCAGACATCACCTAGGGAGCAGATGATGCTCTCTACTCAAGGCACAAATGCTCTTTGTGCCTTTAGATCAATAAACCTACTTTAATGAAAA
>VZTE01006374.1:0-49017 GCA_013397775.1 Eulacestoma nigropectus | reverse complement strand
AAGAGGAGAATAAAACCTTTATCCCAGCCAATTTTTGGGGGAGGAAAATTAATTCTACGGAAGTCAATGGAAATACAGGAACGTCATGGAAAAAAATGACTTAACCTTATGATGCTGCATCACAGAAAATTTGACCCCTATGAACAAGGTTAATGCCCTCTCTGTACACTGAATTTCAGCTTTGCCTTTGCCAAAACTCTGTAATGCAACAGCTCAGGCAGTTCATATAAAAACACCAAAATGCATGAATTTTCATGGGTTTATTCTTTGATACATTCAAAACCTGTAAATAGGAACAGGATTGCACATTCTACATTCCACTCTAATTTCAAAGAATAAGGACCTGCGTCCTGTTGTCCCAGACAAGTTTAACCACAGCTCATTGAAAGGTACTCACTGACCAAAAAACCTCCAAATGTGCTGAGATGAAATCTGTGAAGCAGACCTACACTAAACCCAGCTCAGTTTATGGGTTCTTAGCACTGGCTTTAATAGGATTTGGAGCAGGTTTAAACCTCAGTGTGACTTAGATCCCAGACTGGAGCAGATGCTAAATGGGCTCTGGGCACATCGGCAGCCAGAATCCAGCCCTGATTGACGGGAAAAGCTCTTCCTGCCACGGTCACCTCGGTCCAGGGTTTTAAAGGAAAAAAGGATGGAGAGGTCTGAGCACAGCACAGAGCCATGGAGAGCTTTAACAATTCCCAGGCTCTCTCTTGGGGTTTTTTATTTGTTTTTTAGAATTTTTTACTCACAAAGAGAAAAAGTCACCTTTGATGTGAAGTCTTGAGCTGTAACTCATGGTACGGAGTAACTCTTTGAGCACAGGCTGCCCAGGATTAAGGGTACAGATGTGGTTGCTGGATCCTCTCATGTTCATTAGTTACGCATTTATGGACACCTTATTCGTCCAGGATTTTGAGACAATTCACCAAGCTGGTGACACAGATCTTGCAGCCCATTATCTTCTCCCAGGTGTTTAATTTTGCAGCTAATCCAGCACTGGGGGAACCTTGAAGAAACGTGAAGCACAACACCCCGCTTGTTGATTTTGGTCACCCCAGATGTTGATTTTGATCACACGGGATGTGCTGGGGGCTCACACAGATTTTATAGACTTTGTGTTGTGTTCCAAAACACTGCTGTAAGCTAAGAACCTCTGATGGAGAAATGGCTGCACTGAGGGAAATCAAGATTTTCCTCCAAAATTCAGAGAGTTCCTGTCACCTGCAGCACTTGCACAACTTTGTGAACCACAGTTTAACTTCCCCACAATGAGCAAAGCTCAGATTTTCATTTATAGGATTTCTCTGTGCTACACTGGGCCACCAAAACACTCCTTCACTCATCCTCAGTATTTCAAGCTCCCCTTTGAATTATAAACTGTTCACAAATACCATTGAGCCCCTTGGTAAATGTTCTTCTTGGATTTCACATTACTACCACAGGCCCACGTCAGTCTTTCTGTCATTTCTCATTGAGGTGAAATCTGCTGAAAACACATCCAGCAGAGACAATTAAAAACAGTGCGTAAGCATCCTTGGCACTCTGGAATGCTGTTGACAAAATGAAGACATTGCTCACAATTACACTCAAGGTAATGTATGCAGCTGGTGGCTTCTGCCAGCACAGGCAATGCCAGCCCTGCTAATGAAACCAGGATCAATCTGACAGCAGAATGATGGCACATTTTGAAAACAAGGACCAACAGTTTGCAGGTGGTTTAGGCAGCTATAAAATCTGATTTATAAGGGCTTTTTAATCCTTGTTTTAATTCACCTTGTGGGAACGGACCATCACAAAGCATCCTGCCACGTTACAAGCACCGAGCTGTTTGAGATCCAGCATGGCTCAAATACAGGGAATTCTACAGATTTTATTGCATTTTTTTTTTGTTTCTACTCCAACCTCGCCCCCTCCCCACTCTCACCCTGACCGCAGACACAGGTTTAATTCCCTGGCATCCTTATTTACATACTTTTAGATTAGAACTGAGGCAATAAAGGCACAGCCAGGCTGGAGCTGAGCTTTGGCCATTCCTTATCCTTCCCAGGCTGTAATTTATGCAGCTGCTGTTGAAAATGGAGTCACATCCATTTCCCTGCAGCACCATTCCTGCTCCACAGCAATGGGCACTGCAGGGACACTCCGTGTTCTGTCTCCATAAAACCACATGGCCCAAAGGGGGTCTCTAAACAGTCCTTTAAATGTGACACTTCTGTATGCAAAGGAAAGGGGCAGAACTAAAATATGAAGTACAGACAAAAAAAAGGGATGGATTTTAAAGAGACAATGATTTCCTGGTGATGACACAAAACATAATTCCCAAGCAGAAATCCAGGGGCTCTATTCCCTCTGTACTGAGCTGCACTCTGCTGGAGGGCTCTGCCTCCAGCAGCATTTGTAGATTGATACCACTGCTGCAATCGATTCCCAGGAGATCCCATGGCTTCTCTCCTCCCCTGCAAACACCCTCCCCATGAAGGGGGCTGCAGAATCAGGCCTGAGTCTGTCCTGTAACTCCACATCTCCACAGGAATGAACCCATTTGGAAAAAGGACCGAATATTGCACAAGATGAAGTTTATATAAAGCATACGAGATGGAAGGAGAGAATGTGTATAATCAGTGTCCATTTGAGTGCAGCATCCTTCAATTCTCAGATATAAACCAAGAGAAAACAGAGCATGAGGTCCCTCTGGGGCTGGCAGAAATGTTGGTTAAAAAAGTTTCCATCTCACGGAGGGAAGGAATTGGAGTTTTAACTCAGCAGACCACAGGTTCTTGAAATAGCAGCCCTGTCTGACCTCCAAGCCCAGCACCACCACAAATCAGTCTGGGTGGCAAAAAAATTTATTAGCACCATTTGTCATAAGCAGATTTTACCAAGTGATAGGGATTTGCTGGGTGGAAGTGAAGAAAGGTTGGGTTACACTCAGAAATAGAAAGAAAGCAGCACTTCTACACAGCAAAATATTGCAGAACAGTTCCAGAAATGCTCCTGAAATTCTGCTGGGGATGGAGGGAAGGGTTACATTCCTCATCCTTTGACTGATGGGAATATTCTCAGTGAGGATCCATGTTTCCCATTGGTTTAAAAGGAGATATTGGCAGAAAAGCAGGATGGCAGACGTCCCGGCTAACTGAGCTCCTGGCCAGTAGGACATTGTCTGTGATCCTAAAACATCCATAGGAGCACAGGGAGCAATTCTGGGTGTCTGCCTGGCAGCCGAGGGGTTGGATCAGGATATAAACCTTCTGATTGGAAGAGCCTGATTTTATTCTCGTCTGTTCTGACACTGTAAAAAGTCCTCTCATCTTTTTAGTACTGCAAAAAGTGGTGGAAAATAGGGTGGAAATAAATCAGGAGCAGTCCTGGAACATTCCTGCTCTTTTAAAAGGCATTTCCTGTAATCTTTATGCACAACAAGGGAGGATAAAAAGGATCTTGAGATATTGTTGTTTACAGCACCAAAATCGAGGGGCAGCCTCACATTGCAGGTCACCAGTGCCAGGCACTTTTACTACAGCAGTTCCTTAAAAAGCAATGGGTCCCATCATGGATGCATCAAAAAAGGCCCAGAATGTTCATTTTCTAACATCACCCAGCTTTTCCAAATTTCCAAGAGCCTTCTCCCATCCCAAACAGAATTTTCAGACCAACAGCACCTGCCAGGCTGCTCTCAAGGAGGAGACCAAAGACTCCCAGACACCAATATTTCCAAGGGCACAGCAGGAAAAACTTACTTACTGAATTATTAAATGAATATTATTATTTAAGAAATGTGAATATACGCTCCCTTCAGCCTGATGGGCAGCAGAAATTCTCCAGCTACTCCTACAAAACCACCAGGCAGGAGCAGCCCTCAGCTTCCCTTCCTTTCCAGCCCCCCCTGGGGCCCTGATTAAAGACCTGTTTAGAAAGTGAGCAGTACCTGCTGAAACAAAGCAGCTGCAGCACCTGGGTTTTCCCCAGAGCTCTTCTGCCTCATGCAGCCAAATCCTGTTGAGGTTCTGTAATTTGGTAAGTGCCTTTGGAACGGTTCCAGCTGCAGCAGCCCTTGGGTTTGAGTGCTTTGTACATCACCTGCGTTTATTATCCTTCAGGCAACCATTCCCCTCGTTTTACTCTTTAATTTATTGCATGTTTACCTGCTGGACCACACTGGGAACATTGCTCCCTTTCCAATCAGTTCTGTCATGGAAGGTGTTATCAGTGGAACTCTATTAACAAATCTCTCACACTGCAGCCCTGCTCCCAGCAGTGCTCGGGGTGTGACTGCCACCATTTCCTCGGAGCAAATTAAGCAAGAGAGAGGCTCAGATGCTGTGAGTGGCTCTTGCATAATTTATCACCACCAGGCAGGAAGAATGATGGGGCAAAGCAATGGAGAAAATCAGCTCCTTAACTGTGTTTGAACACCTCCTAAATCTGGGGAAGGAAAAGATATTTTGCCTTGGTTGGATGGACAATTCCAAAGGCCAATCCCCCACACATGTACACACCTGAATTTTGTGTATTATTCCAGCTATGTAGCTACACAGAAGCCATAGGAAGGTTGTATTATTAGGAATAAAAAAATAATATTCCTGCTAGGAAAGGTTATTATTCTTCATGGAGAATAAATGAACCATTTTGTCACCAAGAGGAGAAAGCAGGTGGAAAACTCATCTGGTTTGCAACTGTAGGGCACTGCTGAAGGCTCTTTTTCATTAATATAATTATTATTAGTTACTATGTAGTTCTTTTAAAATATATTATTATTGTACTAAATAGTTCCTAGTTTTCATTAGTAGCGATTCCCCACAGGTCACCCCATTTATCAGCACTCATTAAATGCATCTCTGAAGAGGAGAAGCAGAACCAGCTCTGTTCTGATGTCCTCCAAGCCAAAGGGTCTCATGTTCTCCATAAATTAAAAGGGATGTGGAAATGCCTCCTAATTCCCTGCCATTCCCATAGATCTCATTTTAGCCCCAGCACCTTCCAAATAGGAGGAAGTCAGGAGTGGACAAGCAAGGGCATCTGTTGGTGCACTCCAGACAAGCAATAAGAAACTTTAGGTCACTTCAATTACAGCTAATTAAACTGCAGATAATTAATGTGACATCTAGATCCATGTACACCCACAGCACTCAGCAGCTGAGAGGCCACAGGGCTTTGCTTGTGGTGCTCCATTCACTCTCCAGCACAATTCCTTTGGTGTGTGATCTCTGTCCTGGTCCCTGAGGAGGGGAATGGGAGCAGGGGTCAGGGGACATTGGCCAGAGCCCTCAGACTTGTGTCCCCTAGTGAACAAAGGAGAATTAAGGGATGAAAACCACATTCTATCATTATGTTGAAGCCACAGTGCTTGAGTAATTTAATTTTAGAAACCAAAGTTCTCAAAAATTGGATGTGCAAGGAAACCACGGCCATTGGAAATGGGCCATTTCTCAAGTTCTTATCAAGACCCACGGGGAATCATACAATCATGGAATGGTTTGGATGGGAAGGAACCATAAAGATCACTTAATTCCACCCCCTGCTCTGGGCAGGGACACCTCCCACTATCACAGGTGGCTCCAAGCCCCATCCAGCCTGCCCTTGGACACTTCCAGGGATCCAGGGGCAGCCACAGCTTCTCTGGGAATTCCATCTCAGCCCCTCCCCACCCTCACAGGGAAGAATTCCTTCCCAATCTCCCATCTATCCCTGCCCTCTGTCAGTTTGACACCATTCCCCCCTGTCCTGTCCCTCTATCCCTTGTAGTCCCTTGCCATCTCTCTTGTCCCCTTCAGGCACTTGAAGGCCACAATTAGGTCACCCTGAAGCTTCTCTCCTCCAGGAGAACAAACCCAAGGCATTTTTACCTCCAGGTCTCAAAATAAAAGCAAAACTTACAGCATTTTGCACATTTTCTGCCAACCAGAATAACTCTTTGATGTTTGCAGCTTTATAGTTAAAAAATAAAAATCCCTTTTTCCTATTTGTTGAGTCTACAAGTTCTGCTCTTCTCTGACACTCTGACAAGGCCCCATGATAAAAAAAAAAAAGAATCAAGGATGGGATCTCTGCAAGTTTTATAGCTCTGCCAAGTTTCATCAAAACAACTCACCCAGGGGACTGACTGGAGAAATAAGAAAAAAAAAAAACCTTCTCACATTTTCCAAAACCTGAGCACCACAAAATACATCTTCAAATACCCAATCTGAGCCTGAATCTCAGCCATGCATTAATTTTAGTGCAGAATTTGCATCACAAGTCCAAACCTCACTTCAATAACCTTTAGCATGTATGTGATCTTTAAACTGCAGAAATGGTTCCTTAAAACTTCCTGGGAACAAACCAGGTCAACTCTTGATTAGATTGTTAAATTTCATGTGCTAAAAAAGGGGCAGATCCTGTACTCTGTAACTCCCCTCTCTGGGTTTAAAAGTACTCCGTGAGGAGGGAAGTCATTCGTGTTTTGCAAACACTCCTTTGCTCACATAGGAAAATGAGGAAGAATAATTGGAGTACAAAGGAATAGGGGAATTGATCCCTATGTTTCACTGGGCAGAGCTGGATCATGAACACAGAGACAGAAAGGGATTGAGGCACTGCCATGATCCCAGTGGTGAGGGAGGGGGTTTTTTGTCACTGGACTTGGCAGCATCCTGTTCTTGTCCCTGGTCCCCTCATCCAGCAGAAGTTCATGGCAGCCTCCAGCAAAATGAAAACCTCAGACCACCACATTCCTACTCGTGGATTAATTAACTTCTTCTGCTTCCTGAATTCTTCTTAACCTAAATCCCCCAAAAAAGTCACTGACAAGGCTGCACCAAACCCTTGTGCCCTCAACTCAACTGGAGGTTCAGTCTGAAATCTCCATTTTCAGCCGCTCTAAGACACAACATGGAGCTGATATCACTGGGAATGTTTTCTTGGCTTTTTCCACTCTCTATCTCTGCCCTCTGCACCCCTGGGCCACCTCAGTGGACTGGTCACACTGACCCCATTGCCCTTAATGTGCCCAGCTCTTCCCTGTACACTTCCCCTTGCAGCCCTGGCTCAGCTCTCAGCTCTGGTCCCTGGCACTGAGCACAGAGCAGGTGATCTGTGTCCAATTCCAACCAGATGAGATCCATGACATGTCCTTGGGAGCGAGCAGGGAGCAGAACTTCCCTTTATCCATCTGGTTTTTAATAGGATTTGTTCAATATTGACCCTTTTCCCTGTGCCAGGATGGGTTGAGCCAGGTAAGGCCTTGCTGGCAGCTACTGGGAAGAAGCCACTGCCCCGTCCCACCCTAATTCTACTCAGGACAGATGTTGGGTGTGCAGATGTTTGGCTGCAGGGAAAAGACCAGGCCATGCTCAAGCCTCTGCTGGTTCTGGTAGAGTTGTGTTGGAGACAATTTAATGGGAAGGAGGTTTGTTTTATTTGGGGGTGGATGGATGGGGGCTGGAGTTGTCCTTAAAAATAAAACCTTCCCGCCTTTAGGAAAATAAAGGGAATAATAGGGGGAGTTTCCCACAACAGAGAACTGACTCAGCACAGACTTTATCTTCCATGGGCTGCTTTGTCTTCCCAGAGTGGTTTCAAAGACTCTCCAGGGTGTGATTTTTAGGAGGAACCTCTGTTTAGGGTGGGTGGGTTCATTGTTAAAGCAAGACAGAAACATCCAAAAATTGTTTCTTCTGCAGGCATCTCTCAAGCACAACCATGACGGACTCTCACACCTGTTTTTTCTCTCCCTTTTTGGGCAATCTCTGGAATTTTAACACCAATTAGGTACTGTTGGATTACACTATGTGGTGATAAAGAGATAAGCCCGGAAGGCCGGAGAGAGAGCCTCTTTCCTGGGCCCGGAGGCGACCCTGGGACTGTATCTTGGCGGAGAGAGGGTGGGGGCTTGTGGACAAAGCTGGAGCTGTGAGAAGCGAAGATTGGAGTTTGTGACCTTACAGGGCATTGTTTACCTGTTCCCATAACAGGCAATGTCTGTGCACTGCCCCAGGCGACAGGGAGACACTGTGGGGAACATCTTTCCTGTTTCCATGATGTTCTATCCTGTTCTGTGGGGGTATTTAGGGAATTCACACTGCGCAATAAACGGATTTGATCTTTGACTTTGCACCTCAAGGAGTGTGGAGCTATTGCCCATGTGTGATTACTGCAAGGTACCTAAGAGCTGCTCCCCTGTGAGTAGGTTGGAGCAGACAGTTCCAGTCCTTGAATGATCAGAGGCAAAAGATGTTTCTTGCTCCTGACGTTTCTGTGACTGCACAGTGCCCCCAGCCCCACTGACTCATCCATCTCTTTGTTTCCATCTCCACAACCTCATTAGGAGCTAAACTTTGGGATTTATTTATAGCTGGAGTTAATTTATTACATTAATGACTAAGACAGCAGGACACAGCTGAGTGTCTCAGATGGAAAATTAAGAGCTTCTATTGTGACCCGCATTATAAAAAAGCTCCTCTTTGTGCCTCAGCCTGAAGATTCAACACCTTGGAGAAGCAGCTTCCACTCAGTTCCATTTAGTTTTATCTACGGATGATGAATATCCAATTCCATGTCAGCGCACACACAAGGAGCGAGGGAGCATCTAAAGAAGATAAAGCCAATCACAGCAGATCAGGCTCACCCAAAGTGATGGCACACCTCCGAGTCCCAAAACAGAACTTCTGCCTCACAAGAAGGTTATTTTCATTTTCAGACAAGGTGGAAACAAAGTGTGGGTCACTACCAGAGGTCAGAGCTGTGGGACGGGAGGCACGGATCGGCAATCAAAGCCAGGGCAGAGCAAAGGCACAGCCCTGCTGTCCTTGAATGTCACAAATATCAACAACTTCTGCTTCTCTGTTGGATAATTTGGAATTATTTCTGCTCAAAGTTTTCTATCTTTATAAAACCTGATCCACAAACACCAATCAGTTACCCCCAAATGATCAAAACAAGCTAAGGTAAAAGAAAAATTTACAGAAACTTAAAGGCTTTTTAGACCGAAAACCCCCCCCAAACCCCAAGTTCATAAATACTGTGTAACATAACTTTTTTGAGGTTTGATGCATGTCCTGTCCCCACATGCCCACCCTCATTTGAGACAAAGGATATCTGTCTAAAACATTTACTCAGAAAGAACTAATTATCTCTCTACTTTCATTAGTGAAAAATAATACCAGACAGAGCTGGAACAAGAATGATTTTAAACTATTAATGTTAATTGCTTGTGCTTGTATGAAAGACTTTGACAAATTCCCAGTAATGGTTTATACTCCTTCCAGGAGCAGTGAGTGCCCTTCTAGGGCTTTAGGAAGGGGATGATGTTAACCCTCAATTAACCATTTGATGGCTAATTAATGGTGTATGTGAAGAAAGAGGGAAGAAAAAAGTGCTTGATAATAATGGTGAAGTACCCAGAAATTGGTTTATTTCTTTCTGAATTATTTTAATGCATTTATTCTTAATTAAAACAAACCCTTAAAAAAAATCTTCAGCTACCAGAGGTTTTCTCAGCCAAGATATTACAGAAAACATCAAATTTCCTTGGAACATAAAGAATGAAAGCCATTCCTGGACTAAAAGATATTGAGATATTGAAGCAGCTCACAGATAACATTTCGCAGAGAAATTCCTCATGGCCTTTCTGTTCCCTGCCTGCCTAAGCCATGAGGGTGAAGGAAGTCTGTGAGTCCTGGATGATCCCAAGTATCCCCAGGGCTTCTCTGCTAGGAAATGGAGAGGTTAATAATTTTCCTTTCTCCTTGCTATTGCACCAGGATGAAAGCTGAGTTTCTCCCAGCTCCAGCTCCTAAGTTAAAATAAAAGTGCCAGGATGTGGGAAGTCTTCCGTTGTGAAGATCTGACAGCTGTCTGGGCAGGATTCTGATTGGGAAGCTTCTGCAGGAGCTTGGCATCCTCAGAGTGTTCACATGATTCAAAATCATGATGTGTTTTCCTCTGTGAAAGTAGAAGTCGAGATCTGAAGGACCTTTGCAAGTTCATGGCTGGATTCAAAGCACAAACATCTAAAGTTGTTTGAGAACGTTTATGGTGCAAATCACACCGTGAATTCAGCCCTGGTTTGGAACATGCAATGGAGCCCCTCAGGATCCCTTTCCCAATGACAGTAGCGAGGGAAAAATGCTCACAAATCCAGCACTGAAGGTGGTCAGGAGCTCCCCAGCTCAGCAGGGCCATCATGTCAAGCTCAGAAGTTCATCAAAATCACCGGATCATGGAATGGTTTGGATTGGAAGGGATTTTAAATCCCATTCAGTGTCACCCCTGCCATGGGCAGGGACACCTCCCAGGGTGCTCCAAGTCCCATCCAACCTGGCCTTGGGCACTTCCAGGGACCCAGGAGCAGCCACAGCTGCTCTGGGAATTCCATCCCAGCCCCTCCCCACCCTGACAGGGAGGAATTCCTTTCTAGTACCACATCTATCCCTGCCCTCTGGCAGTGGGAAGCCATTCCCTGTATCCTGTCCCTCCATCCCTTGTCCCAAGTCTCTCTCCATATTTCCTGTCAGTTCCTTCAGGTCCTGGAAGGTGCAATTAAGTCACCCCAAAGCTTCTCCAGGCTGAACATTCCCAGCTTTCCCAGCCTTTCCCATGCCAACACAGGGTGGATGGCCCTGATTTCCTTCCCCCAGGCTCTGCCTCCCATGTGCTGAAGTTTTTGTGGGGCTCAGGGAGCAGCAGTGACTGTGCTGTGCCCTAAACTGGCCACTCCTGGAAAAACAGGATAACAAGCCAAGGATCTGCCTCCTCTCCTGACATTGCCACACTCAGAGAAAGTCAAGCCTCTCATCAGGCACCCCAAACACCATCTGTCTGTGTGGGGAATCCAGGTCTCAGACTCGCTGAGCCTCGTGATGAATGTCCCCTGCTAAAAGTAAAAACGTGTCTTAGGTTACAATGTAAGATGTAACCAAAAGTACGTATTCTATCACCATCTGTTAAAACCAGGTGGGGCAATGTTCTTTATCTCTTCCATGACACATCCCGGATAACTCCCTCAGAGGGATATCTTCTGTTAATGGGCCATCCAGCCTCACTGCATGACTCATAGAATTACATCAGCCCATTGTGAGATGCTCCACCCAGGCGGAGGAAACAAGCATTCCTACCTGGATATAACCTGGGGTTTGGAACAGCACAGTCAGCCCTGACCTACTGGATTCCCAGAGGACAAGAGCTACCACTGGACCTTCATGTGAAGACCAGACCCTTCTACAGGATCACCGCTTCAACAGAACCACTTCATCTGGACTGCTACCACCACTCTGACCAACAGGGTGCCAGGTTGTATCCTGACTCTGTCAATATTCTTGTACTATTGCATTTATTTTCATTTTCCTATTAAATTATAATTCTGACTTGTGATCTCCCACTGGTTTGTTTTCAAACTAGTACAAAACGCTGCGTGGAAGATGATGAATTGGACAATCTGCTTCCCTTACATCCAGCCTGGTTCCATGGAAATGCCAGGCAATTCTTACACATTCTATAATCCTTGCTTAAAGATACTCTCCTATTTTTTCATTCTCTTCAGAAGGAAATGTTCAGCGTTCGACTTCCCAGGAAGGGAAAAAAAAGAGGAAAAAAAAATCACTTATCAATAGTCATGATAAACAGAAATAAAATCATGGGTCTTCTCTTATGCCGTTGAATATTCTTTTTCTTGGGATACCAGAACTGAAAAAAAAGTTTGTTTTATGGTCCATTCATAGAGTGACAAATTTGTTGGTCCAAATTCTACCTTCAGGAAGACCTGAACCTAAGAATAAAAATATATAAAAATATCCAGTTTCCAAATGTCACCTACAAGGCCAGAAGTGCTCTCGGTTGATACAAGAGTGGATTTATATGGAGAAAGCTTTAGAACTTTTAGTTTCCATCTTATATACAATGTCACTTTTAGGATACCCTACATATGAAATAAAAATTACATTATTTGACAAACGTAGTCACCTTCAAGTTCCTCTTTGCTTTGGACACCATTTGAAGCATTGGAAATACAATCTGGTGGAAAAGAGTTGGAAATTCTTAGGAAAAAAAATCACATTAACAGAAAAAAAAACCCATAAGGATTTTTGTTCCTCATATTTCTGGATCCCACTTTTAGGAAGCATCTTTTTATACAGGAGGGAAAAAAACCAGAGGAAGATAAACAAAAAGATTGGCAGGGTCATACAACATATATATTAATAAATAAATGCCATCATTAATATATAAATGCTGATATTAATAAATAAATTTATAAACAAAAAAACATCCCTAGACCTGGAAATGCATGAAATTTCACAGCTGAGTAGTGGCAGAAGTTGCTGGATATGATGTGAAGTAATCCTTTCCCTCAGGGAATATGTGGCTCCCCAACCTGGAATTGCATCAACCTCTGCAGGGAGGGTCCCAGCTCAGCAGTGATGTCTTAGAGCATCACACTCCATGTGCCTTTTTTCTGGAAATATTCCATCACCTACAGCCCAGCTGAGCAGCCCAGGGACTTCCCTGGGATCACACAACTGTTTAACATTCTTCAGGAAAAATCCTCTGTTGGGGAGTTCCTGAGTGAAGCAGAGTACTGAAAATCAGGATGCAATGGCTAAACCTCACCTCCCTCCAAGCACCACCATCCCAAAATCTCTGAGGTGCACAAACTTTCCTGTCACACACGGATTCCATCTCTCATTAGAGGAATGTTATTAAAGTAACCAAAGTGTGCTTCAAAAGGAGAAGATTACCCCAAAGAGGAAAGACAGAGAATTAGGTATTAAAATGCAAATTTGTTTTAATGCTACATCAAAGTTACTGGGTAATAAAGCCCATGGATTATCGTGCTTTATGGATACCAGTGGTTGTACAGCCTTTTCTTCTGCTTCAAAAACACTTCCTGTACATCCCCAAATGGATCAAGACAGGCGTCCTGCTTTGTCTGAAGGCTCAGATTTAGCCCAGACTGTCTCAACAGTGCTTAAATTTGATAGTGACAAAATGCAGTCCTTCTCAGCCCCCATGACTTCATGAGGGCCCTTAAAGAAGATAAATGTTCCTGTGAGCACGAGCCCAGGAGGGGCCTGGGTTTCACCACTTCCCCCTGCAGAACATAACATCAGCTCCTTCCCAGCCCCTGAAATGTTGTTTTCTCCATGGCATCTGTTGCAACAACACGTTGATTGTCAGGAGAAATGGAGCTGAATTGCAGCTGCTTGGGGAAGCACAAGCTGAGATGTGAAGGACTGGTTGGATAAAAGAGTCTCCAGAGCCCACTCAGCTCCTGACTGGGAACAAAGCCCTCAGCTGGAAGTAAGATCCATGTGGAAATGAAAAGGAAACGCTCAGTTTTCACAGAATCAGTCTTGACATGGCCCAGATCTGGTGCTGTTTAAACTCTTGCCTAGTATCAAAAGAGAAGAACTCTTGCAACAAGCGTTAAAACAGTAAAATAAAAAGCAGGCCTTAACTGGAAGTTTCCAGGTGTCCCAGTGGTCGTGGGCACACTTGGCATTGGATTTCTAAAATTTTTATAAGTTTAACAAATTCTCATATTTAAAAAACATTGTCCAATTAGAAGAGCAGTTGATTAGGTGATTTTCCCCCAGGTACTGCCCCACTGGAGTTGGTCTAGGGCTTCTTTGCCCCATTTCTTGTTGTGTCTTGGATTCTGATTAGAAAACAAAATGTTCTTCTTGTAGGTTCTCTGCTTGAAAATAAGACTAAACAGTATTTCAGGAATGTGTTAGAAAGCTAACTTATTACTCTAACATCTAAGGGAAAGGGTAGGAAAAATACCAGGAGCTATATAACCACATATTAATAGTCTACAAAGCTACAAGTACATGAAAAATACATAAAAGCTGAAATCTTTAGGCATCAAAACCAACAAGACACTGGACTGAGCCCTGGGTCACTGCAGCCCAACAATGTCACCTGTTCCTGCTGCCTGCAGGCAGCTCCTTCTCAGCACAAAAATCGTTTTAATTACCATCCCAAGGAATGGCAATTTTAGCCCCAAAACCTGAACCTCACAGAGAAAGGAGCTGGGATAGAAAATGGCATCTTGGAGAGAAAGAAGCCTCCAAAACTGGCACATCTTGGCACCCACTGACAGCCTCACCTGTAAGATTTAAGAGGCCAAAACACAACCACAGCCTTTCTATGGGATTTAAATCTTCTTGCCTCCAAGATATCTACACTGTGCAGAAAATCATCTCAGATCTGTACTTTTCAAATCCATAACCTGCTCCTCTGAGGAAAACAAGTCAGACTTGGCTACCTGACCACAGGTGTTGTTTGGGCACCTGACTACAGGAAAGGAGAATAAAAAGGTCTCCTCAAAGTCTGTGAAATGCAACCCATTCCAAGCCATTCTGAAAACATAAACGCAGGAAAAACTGGGGAGTATGCTCATACCCCATAGTCTACTATGAAACTACTTGTGAAACAAAACCATCTGAATTGTTTGCTGGGTTAGAATACAGGACCTGGCTCCTGGTAATTGTCTTAGCTTTGATCTGAGAAAAGCAACCTACATAAATCATAGAAAAATGGCTTTACTGATGTCAACAACAAACCTTACCAGTTTTTCTCCTTCAGTAGAACAATTCACCAACTGTAAACACATAAAAAATTACTTCTTCCAATTCAAACAATTCTGTGAGCTTCCATCATCACATTTTCCATTTTATAGAGTCACAGAATATCTAAGGCTGGCAGGGACTTCACAGAGCCACCAGATCCACCCCCTTGCTCCAAGCAAGGATTTCCAGTTATTTCCAGGCCTTTGCCTTCTGAACAGCAATAAAAGTCCTTTTCTACCCCCTTTTCTTCTGTTGAGCTGCTGTCAACTACAGTGTCAGGCTAAAGACTCACACAGAGAGCTCAGAAATTGGGGGGGCGTGGGAATAAAAAAATATATTCTGTAGCTGCCAATGGAAGTGTATGGGGATAATTGAGCAGGGAAAACCCATTCTTTTGGGCCATTTGTGCTCTCCAGCAATCAGCACTCAATTGTACACTGCTTTTTTAATGTCAGATTGATTTGGAGCTCCCAGCACCGATGATTCCAATGGTGCCTTTGAGCTGGGAGGAGAAAAACCTGCCTAAAATCTGAGACTCATTCCTTCTGCCCCAGCCAGGAAGCAGTTAATGGGGCCCACGAGGCAAACTCTGAGATGTGGGATGGAAAGGAGCTGGATTTTAACTCCAGGCTGGTGGCAGAGCAGGGCTGTCACTTCAGAAGGACTTCAGCTGTAACTACAGGAGACTCATTGCAGGAATTTCCTGAGTCTCCGAAGTGACATCTGCTCAGGGAAAGGAAAAAATGAAAGGATCTTTTTCTCCACAGCTGCAATAGGCATCATAAAATGCTAATTCAGGATAACCTTTCTAGACCGGCTTAACTGATCCAGGAGCCTGAACATCTCTGGCTTCCAATGTCTTAAATACCCCTCACTTCAGCCCATATTAACCTGATTTTCAACCAGCAGTTCATTAACAACTAAAAAAACAGCTTAACTGATTGATTTTGATTAAAATCTTAATTTATAGATGTTTTAATTGCTAAAATAGAAAGTTGTATTAATTTACTCAGAGGTGGCATCAGGTGGCTCTAAGTTAAATATTTCTGTAAACCTGAGCCCCTCTCTGCCTCAGTTCCACATCTTTAAGCAAGCAGAAATAATATTCCCAACACAAAAAGCCCATGCTCATATCCCTCTTGGACAGATATTTGTATATAACCTCAGGAAAACAAAATAAATTCATGAAATAGAGGCCATGCAAATGTAGGAAAAAATGCTGAGCAAGACATTTTTGTCCTGCTTCCACTTAGAAACAGTGAAGATATTTTTGGTCCAAACACATCATTCTGTTCCAACACACTGATTTATTCAATTTGATGAAAATGGAATGGCCAGAACATAATTAATGGTTGAAACTCTTCCTGTTTAACAAATTGGAATACTTTGAATACTAACTAGCCATATGTAAAGCTCATCAATATTAATGGAACTTCCTGAAATGTATCATTTATTCTTCATGGACAGAAATAAGTGTGGGTTTGCTGAGGCACAGAAATGATTAGGGGGGAATTCACAGAGGCTTCTGAATCTCTTGGAATCCAAAGTTCTATTTTAAAACTGAATTTTCTGAAAATCTCAGACACTTTTCCACAGTGTGGATGGCCAAACACCTTCCAAAAGTGGCCTTCAGACCTGACTTTGCAATACGACACAACACAAATGGTCTTAACATGTCCAGGAAAACAGAGAAGGGAAACTCAGACTCTCAAATGAGATTGTAAAAAATGTTCATTATTCTGACATAAGAGCAAGTTAATGTTGAAACCCAGTGCAGAACTGTGCATAGAGTTGTCTGTGGGATTCAGAGTCCTAAACTTCCTTACAAAGAGAGGTTAAACCATGAAAAAAGTTGGATTTCAATACCATGGTGCTCCTTGGCATACAATTTACAAAACTACAAAGTCCTAGTTTGCAACAGGAAATCCCCAGACAAGGAGAACACAAGGAATGGGAAAAGAGGCTGCAGGTATGGGACAACAAGACCACACTGAAATAATCACAAAGCTGAGATTGTGCCAAAATTTCCCCACCCCAACTGCTGCTTCTCAAGCACAGCCAAAGAGGTGAAGTTTATGAGAACACATTTGAAAAAAACACAGTAAACTTGGTTTATTCCTTTCTTTTTTGTAACCCCTTACCCAGCATTTGAAAAATGACATAGAAAATGAGGAGCCCACACAACCTTCACATCAAGTTTTGCCTGGTGAAAAGAGCAGGTTTTTATCCTCATTAACAACCCCCAACTCCTTTGCATGTCTGCAGGTGAAGTCCTTGGACACGGATGCAGGACATCCTGTTCATGGCAAAGGCACAACATCAAATTATTTATTCAACTCTTCACAACATAAAATAAAAATTGTCCAACATTGTGTGAATTCCTTGAGTGACAACTTCAGGTCGTGCTGCAATATCATTAACTGACTTTTCCAAGATTTATTAACCCAGTTTCATCATTAAGTAATTGCCAGCAGAAAGTTTGCTGTCGTGGGGGTTTATACTTTTAATCTCTCTCTCCTCTCAGCTGTTTATTGGATCCGATTTATGAAGGGTGAGAGGAGCACGAGTCATTAAATCACCTGGAGGTGCTTCCTGTTTATGAGGCAATAACTGTTTTCCTAGGCTAATAAATCCCAGGCCCACAGCTGAACATTTATTAGCCCAAGCTACAGTTATTGTTGAGTTAATTGGAAGCACCCTGAAGGTGTTATTACAATGGAACTTCCAATGATTAAAGATTGAGGAGAAATCACCTGTTTTAAAGCGGGGGGTGGGTAATGAGAAAGTGAGGGGTTTGGGCAGCACCACTTGAGCAGTTCCAGCACCAAACTCATTCCAAGACCAATATTCGGTCGTATTTGACATGGAATGGCTCCCATTCTTTTTTTTTTCTGAGCAGACAAAAATACTCATGAGCCAACTCTCCTTCTTTCTTCCTCCCTTGAACACCACCAAGCCCATTAGATATTGAGAGGTGACTTTTTGTGGTGAAATGGAGGGACAAGAATGGATGAATCTCCTATTTGACCCATCCAACACAGAATCCCACGATGGCTGGAATTGGAATGAACCTCTGGAGATCAGGCCCATAAGGCCACGTAGATGAGCAGATTATTTTGACCTGACTTACTATACATATTCATAATGAGTAGGATGATGGGCTCTGACCCAAGTGCTTTTGCGGAGAGGTTTTGGGGAGAAATCACTGAAATTCCTGCAGGCCAACTAATGATGCAGCTGGGGGAGCTCCCTCAGCTCTCACAGCTCCTCTGGAGCTCCCCACACCAGGCACACGAGGGCTGGGCACTGGAGAGCACAAGAATTAAGGCTGCACTTGGAAAAATAAATCCCATGACAACAACAGGATCTGGTTTGTGATGACTTAACACAGCTAACTCCTTGTCAGGGAAGCAGGAAGCTCCATCCATGTCTTCAATGCATTTTTTCCTCCTCAAAATATGAGGAAGCAGCTTAACCTTGAAAATACCACTTAGCTCACACACGCACACACACGCACACACACACAAAAGTAGTTTATTCAGAAAGTGGTAATTAATTTTCTACAGAGGCTGAAATCACTTTGCCTAAAGCAAAATCCTTCTGACATTATTAAATGTCACAGTGCAGTTAAAGCACAATTATAAACTAATTCACAGGATAAATCTCATTAGTTTCCTGAGGCCTTCTGAATAAACTGAAAGGAAAACGTTGCCACAGTTGACTTCCATCTTTGCTTTCCTGAGCAGATATACAATCAAAAAGCATATTAAAAACAGATAGTTTGGGCAAACAGGCAGGTAAAGCTGCTGCACGCAGAGCAATGGCAAAGTGCTCCACCTTGAATTAATAAAATAGAGCTCCAGCTTAAAATCCCAGTTACAGGGGCACTTAAACTGCAAATTCCCATCATAGACTGGTGCCAGCTCTGCTCCAGAGGCTGCAAAACTGAATCAGTGCCCTGCTGGAGTCCAGGCAAACAAACTCCATTTCTCATCAATAGTTCACAAATTGAAGCAAGCAGCAATTGGAAATAAAGGAATAGAAGAAGTTTCAGAGGGTAGACCTACAAATAAGAAATTTTGAAAGGAATTCCCCCCTGTGAGAGCGGGGAGGGGCTGGGATGGAATTCCCAGAGAAGCTGTGGCTGCCCCTGGATCCCTGGAAGTGTCCAAGGCCAGGTTGGACAGGGCTTGAAGCAACCTGGTGTCAAAAAGAGACAATTCAGACTCTTGTTGTGTGAATTAAAAGATGTTTATTAACAACAAGAGGTGTTTGGGATCCAAAATAAAACTTAACAAAAAAAAAATAGGAAAAAAGCAATCCCGGGGCAGGGATCAGACGCCTTAGCAGCCGCACGGCTACTAAAAACAAGTGGCAGGCAGTGCTAAGGGTTGTTTGAGGAGTAATAATTAAAGTCAGCTGAGGCCGCGCCTTAGCACTGGGCTCCAACAACCGCTATTCGGCTGGAAAAGCGAGGTCTGAGGGTGTGCAGCCCCTTAAATAGGGAGCTGGCTCCTCCCCGATCCGCCCCTGTCCCTCCTCCATGGCCCACAGCGATTGGTGTGGCTGTGAAGTGAGGAAATTCCTTCCCGCCAGTCGGCTCGTGTCTCTAGGGGGAGACTGGCAGGCTGATGTCATGCCTGTCCAAAGGCGGGAAAGAACCTCATTAATATTCCAGGTTGCCACGGAGCTCGGTGACAGGGGTGGCTAAATTTAGAAAACGGCCATTGGTGCCTGCTGCCAAGGCTGACTTAGACTCAACTTAAATAAACTTGGATTTTTATAAAACTTTGGGAATTGTCTCATAATTATTTAAACAATGGCAAAAACATGCTCAAACAATTACAATAACTTTAACTTTGAACTGTAATAGAACCACTTAACAACCAACATAGTACAACTAACTGATTAACATAACTTAATTAATAACTTGGCCATGGTCACTCGATGGTCTTTTTAATTTCCAGCAATGCAAAAAGCCAACCTGTTCAGTTCATATATAACACTGGGATAGTGGGAGGTGTCTCTGCCCATGGCAGGGGTGGAATGAGATGATCTTTAAGGTCCTTTCCAACCCAAACCATTCTGGAATCCTATGATTTCACTAAATCTTAGTGCTGTTTTTTGTTTGTTTGGAGGGTTTTCTGGGGTGTGTGTGCTTTGTTTTTAACTTGTAGTAAAATCTACAGGAAAATAGTGAAGCTCTTTTATTTTTAGCTGTCTACAGATCTCTTCAAATTTCTTCACATTTCTCTAACGCATCCCACATTTATGTAGCAAAGAATGCAGGGACTGGATTGTAGAGAGCTGTGAACTTCTAGCACAGGAGCCGTCTGTGCTCCCTTGGAGAAGAGAGGCCTGAGGGCAAAAAGGGGACACTGTCTCCAGCAACTCCCTTCTAGGTTACGGCGAGCAACCCCAGCATGCTTTGTTCCCCTATGGTAATACCTTGTATCCACTTGGCTAATTGGTTCCTAACCCACCCCCTGCCTTCCCCAGAAAAAGGGGCCTGAGGCTGCCCTGAGTAGGGAGGTTTGTCCCTGGCCTCCCCTTCGTGGGGACTGCTGGACCATTAAAGCCGTCTCTGTGGAACTGCCATGCAGGCTCCTGTCTCTCTGTCCCTGAGTTTGCCTCAGGTGATCTTGCAAAGAGCTGAAATCACAAGAACTGGAATCGCTTGTAGCTGAGAAATCGCTACACTTGCTGAGATCACCCACTGTCTAGGAGGGCTTGCCTCGCCCCAGAAGAGTTGTTCTCTGCAGGACACTCTCTCTAGGAAGGCCGTGGCATACTGGTGCTTGACAAGCATCAGACCTTCAAAAAGACACTGGATGGTTTGATTTTACTGGGAGACAAAATCCCTCAGTTATTCCAATTTCCTTGCTAGGAGACAAAATCCCAAAGTTATTCCTATTTCCTTGCTGGAATGCAAAATTCCAGAGTTATTCCTCTTTCCTTGCTCATTCTCTCTGCAGTTTTCACCTCCATGCAAAGGCATCGAGGTCAGGATTTTCCATGAGAAGAGGTGCTGGACTGAATGCAGATTGTTATCTCCTTAGGAGATAAATTCAATTCTGCTGGAAAATTAGGATGACTGAAAGTGGCCACTGAAGGCAAAAACTTCTCCTGCTAAGGTGGTGAGGAGGGATTTATTCTCCTCAAGTCTCTCAGACTGATCCTTAAAGCACTTTTATGAGCCATCATGACAAAAACACATTTACTGGAAAACTCACTGGTTTTAAGGACACCCAGTCTCCCTGCTGGATTCAATTTCAAAGGACTCTTCCTCCTCCTCAGCTCAGAGACATTGCTGCATCTCTTTGTTCAAATAGGGATGAACATTCTGGGCCTGGGAATTTGGCTTTGATTCAATTACTGCTTCAGGCTAAGCTGCTTATCTCCAGCTCAGCAAGGGTGAGATCCAGCTGGCCACAAAGCCCAGGTGACAATGGAAGCTTAGAGCACGAAATGTGGATCCAAAATTTGGCTCAATCCACTAAAAAGACAAAGAACAATGGGAAATAGAGATGGGACAATTCCTGTGGGATGGGACACTGGGAAGCACAGGCTGGATATGGCTCTGAGCAACCTGGTCCAGTGGAAAATGTCACTGCCCATGCTGGGGGTTTGGGACTGGATGATCATGAAAGTCCCTTTTAAAACCATTCCATGAATGGGATTTGGAAGGTGGGAATTGAGTTCCTGGTTGGTCACAAAGAAATGATTCAAACTCTGTTCTGCAATTCCACAGCTGCGGAACAGCTCAGGACTCAACTCAGAGCTATTCCTTGAGGTTTTATTCAAAATATATTCTTGTAGAACTTCCCCTGCTGCCTGTGCACTACGGGACTATCTGTGGGATCTGCCTAAGGAAGCAGAGAAACAAACCTGAATCCCTTCTAATTTCAGCCTGTAGAAAGGTACAAACGCCAACCTGCCAGATCCTCATGAAAGGAATGAGACAGATTTGTCTTTACAAACAAACTGTGGGTCTGCTGACAGGTAAAAGCTAGATACTGAGAGGTCAAAGAAACAATGCAAGGAATTCCACCAATTGATGAAAGGATTGAGAGGGATTTGTCTTTACAAACAAACAGTGGGTTTGCTGATAGGTAAAGATAGATACAGAGATGAAAGAAGCAAAGGGGGGAACCATAAATTCCATAGGAAAAGAAAAAAGGAGGGCAGGTACCCATTAGAAGGGGGTCTGTATTAGACAATTTGGGAAGTCTGTACCTCTCAGGGACCTCAGTCGATGGGGAAAGAGAGAGGGAAATGCAGCCGGGAAATTGGGATAGAAAGGAGGCTGCGTCCTCTAACAATTGGAGAGACCCCAGGGGAATGCCCATGGCCTCTCCCTTTATTCGAATAAAGTAACAGGACTCCTCTGTCTCCTGTTTGGACATAAACCTCTGGTGTTTGTGGATTAATTTTCCTGACACTCACCATAACCCCAGACCAAAGACTGGCCTTCACTGCAACAGTGACAATTTCCAGCAGCAGAGAACCCTCCTGAAGCCATAACTGCAGCTGCAGAGAAGTTTAAATTTCTAATTAGGGGGTGATCATAAACAACTGGTACCTGAAAGCATAAGCCAAACAAATAAAAAGGTGGTAGAAGAGGTCAGTAAATAAAGAATATACAAAAGACTTATGTAGCACAGTAAAGGGAAAATATTTAATATCATACTATTAAATGGAATAGTAACATTTATTTTTTTGCACTATCTTTATGTTATTATTTATCTCAAATAGAATTCCTATTCCCGGCTGGGTTTGTGGGGTTTTTTTCCCCCTCACATTGGTCAAATTGAAAACAATCATGTAATGGAAAATAACTGCAACATTCGCTTAAATCATAGTGGAGAGAAGAGGGAGAAGAAATAGAAACCAGTCTCATTTACATTGAGGCTACATCCCACTTGCCAGATTTTTATTCCTCGAGTATCCCAACACATGGACAATTCTTTGACTAGAAAACTGAATCTAAAGATTTAAAACCTTGGTGGGGTTCTTTTTGTCTGAAAAAACTCTACTCATCTGTTGGAGCAAATGAAAAACAACACAATTTAGTGAGGACTTGACTTCTATTTTTTTTTTTTGCAAAGGAAAGAGATGAAGAGTTGCTGAAAACAACCAGAACTAAAAGATCCAAGAACTCTGGCAAGAAGATGAACCCAATAATCCAAAATAAACCTTTTAGAAAATAAATCTTTGCAGCTTTAGACACACACGAGTCAGGTCTTGGGTATCCTTGGGTTTTTGAGGACCTCAGTGAAGAGCAGCAAGCAGCTTTTCCTGTTACATTCCCACTTAATCCTGGACTCACTGAAACTGGGAATCTGGAATTCAGTCACAGCAGATGATGAGAGAGGCAATTCCTGCACAGCCAGAGCTGATGCCTTAAGCAAGGCTGGCTGAATTAATGCCTAATGCCAGATGAGGTAGATTTAATCTCAGAGTGCTTCTCTGGGACCCCCAATTTTAGTGATTTGAGAAAGTGGGGATAATTCAGCCCATCCAGCAATTGTTTTCTAGATGAATCTGCAGCTCCAGTTTAACTCAGTGGAGCTCTTGCAATTATCTTGAAGTGGGTGGAGAGATCTTATGAATCAAACCCTAATTGTTTTAATGACTCTAAAAAAGCCAGGAAAAAATGTACTTGTCAAAAGAGAGGGAGGCAAGTGCAGGCTCTGAAGCTGCTAAAACAAGGGGGAAAGTGCATTTGTCTGGATTCGATTCCTGCTAAGGTAATTATCTCTGGAAAGTCTCTGGGAAGGAGTCCCTGAGAGCTATAACACCTCCTCCAGCAGTGTCACCCCTTGGGAAGGGAGCTGGGAGTTATTAAAGAGCCACCAGCAGACTGTTACAGAGACTATAACAAAGCAGCCTGGTTTGGTGCTTGGAAAAGGAATTTCCCCACTGTCTCTGGAAAAACCTGACAGTTCCATAGAAGACTTTTCTACACCAATGAACCCTCTGCCAGCAAGAGGCCTGGTAAAGATGCCCAGATCTCAGAAACTCATCCTAATCCTTTGTAACCCCTTCAGAAATCCTGTCTACAAGGCTGCCCCACTCCTGTGTTCTGCAGGGCTATTCCCAGCCCTCCTAGATGGAAGAATCCAAGGGTTTGGGTTGTTTTCTATCCAGCTGAGCAAAAGGCACATATCCCCAGCCCCCAACAGCTGGGCCAGGTACTGCTTCCCCAAACCTGAAGAAATTTATACCTTTACAACCGAAATCAGGCACAGCTTGGATGGGCCATTCCAGCTGAAGGAGGACATGGGAATGAGGTGAGGAGTTTCTGGACTGACCCTCCTGGGATTTCAGATCTGGGATTGAATCAGTAACTTCAAGGTCTCAGGGTTTTCTGTGCTCCTTCCCCCCAAAAATCAACTGGGAGGATCTGGGAACAATTGACATTCAGAGAATGGGACCCAATCTTGGAAAGTTTTCTTATGTTTTAAGGATCTACAACCCAGCTCTTCATAAAAGGGTCAGGAAACCCAGTACAGCCCTGGTACAACTCTATCTTTTCTCCTACCAGCCCCGCCTCACACACTTATCCCACACAAAAGCTGCCTCTGTGAGTTACCTGTGCACAAAGTTTGTACTTTTTTAACAAAAATACATTAATAAAATTAAAATACTGTTGGTATAAAGGTCAATCCTGCTGGTTTGGTTGTTCTTGTATGGAAATGAAAGACTTATGACAGCAGCCAAAAGACTGACACAGAAAATAGTGGCAGGCATCGACTCCTTCAGCAGGCATCAGCACTTTATTAGCCCGCAGCACAACCTTTTATACCTTTCTAGTATGTCACTCACATGCTTCTTGTTACAGAAATCAACACACACCTGCATTCCAAGTTGTTTTTCTTTCTTCCCAGGGATACAGCTGTAACCTGTCAAAGTCGAGGCTGCCTGCAGCCCATTCTTGTATCCCCAGAGACTTACACCAAGATAAACAATTACTCAGGGTGTAAAAGACCTCTAAGGTCATCACACGCGACAGTTAACCCAGCAGGATGTTCAGGTTGGCCTAATTTGTCCTATTTTCTCACTCATATAAATGTGTCTTCATGAGAGACAAAACTAAGGCAGAAACAATAAAACTTTCTTTCAGTCTGAAAACACACAAAATAAGCAATGAGCTGGAAAATAATCCAGGATTTCTCTGGAAAACAGCAAAGGATTCTCAGTGTTACAGGAAAAATAAAAACTTGCCTTGAGATGGAAAGTTACAAGGAAGAAATTTGGTTAAACTGCAGTCTAAGCTTTAGAAAAGTTTGGGGGTTTTTGTTTGTTTGGGGTTTTTTTGTTTGGTGGGTTTTTTTGTTTGTTTGTTTTTGTTTCCCCTATGGATTTCTAGTCTGATGGGGAACCAGCTCATTTCTGATCCAGGAGGAGAAGGGGGCAAAACAAGCTTATCCCAATCCACAGAGGCCAGTGGCAAAGACAAGGGTAATTAATTTATCCTCAAAGTCCACACAGGCTCCTGCCCTGGGAGAAACCAGCCTAGGAGCTGCCAGGACATGGATCAGGGATCAGCCCAGCTCCATGGCCGGAGCCCTCCAGCCCCAACTGTGCAGCCAGGCTGGAACTTCATCTCTGAATCAGCTACACTTCCACCATCAGGCACGGTTTTCCCTTGGAAAAATCATTCCGGCCTCCAGCTGAACTCGAGTCAGCCCTTCCACAAATAATTTAGTTCATAAGCAGAGGTTAATTGTGTTCCCTGGGCTTTCTTTTTTCTTCCTATTCCCCAAGTTTGCTATCAGTGGAAGGAGCCAAGGTCAGGGATGTTCTGAGTGAGGGATGCCCGGAGCAGATAACTCAGGAGTCAGTGGTGCTAAGGGATTAATATTTAGGGTCTGATCTTTTGCATATTGGACACTTCAAACAGCAGCAGTGCCCAGAGCTGCACATCTTTAAATGAAGGAATTAGCTTCCCAAACCCTTACAAAACAAATTATAACTCTTGGCTGTGTCCTGGGAAGTTCTCTAAGGACCGAATTATACAGTTTTAAAGTAGCACTCAGTTATAATAATAATAATAATAATAATAATAATAATAATAACAGTATAAAAACAAACAATAAACACAAAACTGCTCCCTGTATTGAGCACATTTTATGCCAAAAAGTTTACAAAAAGTGCCATACGAGGAGTTCTTCTTAGAGAGGGGTTTTGCTGGGTGTTCTTGAGTTTCAAAAATTACTTGAACTCTGAAAGGTGCAGAAGGGCATATTGGAAAAATACAGGAACAGACTCAGATTCCCAAATATCCCATGCATAACTTTCCATGGGATCCTGGCTAGAAAGACACTTTTAGGCCTAGAAAGAATTAGGAACTTAAATATCTTTGCTACTCAAAAACTTGGTTTAACCCAGGACACATTTGCACGGGTTAGGAATCCAATTGATCCTGAAAATCCCAACACCCCTGAATGTTTGGGCCTCTCTAAATTTGAGTCTTAGTCCCAGTTCCACGTGGATACATCTGAGATTTTCCCTTCTCCAAGCCTAAAAGTATTTTCTGGCTGTATCTTGGGACATTTAATTATAGAGCAACTGGAATGGATGCAGCAGTTCCGCAACACCAAGGTCGTGTTATCAATGGAATCATAAATAAATAGATGTAAATACTGTAGCTATGCAAAAATAAATATTCAAATATATGTATGTGTGTGTATATATGCATGTATATGCAATTTATATATAAATCCATAGACATGAATGTATAAATAAAGGACATTTTAGTATGCAGGGAAGCTGGGGCTAATAAAACAGAAATTAAATGCCTGGATCTGAAAATATCCCATCAGCAATGGTAAATAAAGCCATTCTTCCCAAATAGCCCCACAGGAGCACCCCAGAGAGCAGTTCCAGCTGTGTAACACAGCATTCCTGCTTTACTGGAACAAGAGGATTTATGGCCAAGCCTTTGGGATTTTGCAAATAAGAAAGGTACTTTTTCTTTTCCTTCCATCCATTCATAAAAACACGTGACAACACAGCAGAGTCACCCACTGAGTCACCGAGAGCATTTTTTATTTGCTTTCTCAGCATGATTTAAAAGTGAAAAGAAGTGTGTGCACACAACTACAAAATGTGCCTTGGACACCCCTACACACAAATATATTTTTTAAACCAACTGCGTTTAGATCTATTCCACACAGAGCTCCACACAGGCAGCATCTCCCTGCTTCCATCAGAATTTCTGAGCTCCAGTGGTGCACTGAGACCAGGATGGAGACAGGATTTTACCCTGAGGTGAGAGTTGGTTCTACAGGAATGCATCACCCACACTGTGTATAACAGCTCTTCACCAAGAAAGGCAACATTTTTATACTGTGTGTTTAGGAAAACAAACCACAAACCACAAATCACAAACCACAAAAAACCAAAAATCAAAAATCAAAAATCAACAAACAAAAACCAAACCAAAAAAACCCAAAAACCAAAACAAAAACAAACCCCAAAAGAACAACAAAAATCCAAACAGAAAACACTCACCCACACAAAAAAACAACCAATTAAAAAAAAAAAAAAACCAAACAAACAGAAACTATGAAAAAAGAAAGAAAAACTTCAAAAATTTCCCTTTCAATCTTTTGCCAAACTGCAGCACAGATAAAATCCTGATGCCAATGATTTTCCAGCCACAAACGAAACAATAATGTGAAGCAAGGATGGGAATAGGCTTTGGAATCCAGTCCTGTTTCAGGAGCAGCGCTGTCCGCTGGCACTGAAATGCCACCTGTGGCATCAGGGCAGCAGATAACCAGTCCATCCATCCAAAGGGATGCTTAGCCCTGCTTTTGGGGCCATCAGGTCCATTCCCCTCTTTTTCCTGCCCCTCCAGTGTCCTTTTGCAGCAGCTCTGGATGTTCAAAATGTGCTGAGTGCGACACTGCACAGTCACTTTGGGCTGTCCCCAAACGAGACAGGTTCTGCTGCTGACAGGAGAGGAGAAACAAGCCTGAAAGCTCTTGGAAATCCTGAGCTCCTGCAATTCCTTCCCTGCTCTGCTCAATACTGGGAAGATCAAGCCCACAGCAAAACACTCCCCTCAGATTCTATGGGTTGGGCTGGAAAGGAGGAGAGATTTTCCATGTTGCCTCTTATCTGTACGTCTGCTAGGTCTGTCTCTCATCAGGTTGAGGTTAAAGAAACAGAATCTGGTTTCTGGCACTTCCTAGGACTCAGCTTTGTCATTGGTATCAATTCTCATCAACAAAAGCACATCCCACCATTTGCAATAAATGGACAAGTCGTTATAGCAGGAATGATAAACAGGGGAGGCCTTGATTCAGCAGGGTCACCTCACTCCCTTGTGTGACCCAGATCTGTCCAGGGAAGAGGGGTCTTTGGGCTGACTGTTCAAAACTTTGCAGAAATCCAGGTATTATTTTTAAAACTCAGAACATAAGATATTTCTACGGAGTTCTTTTTCCTTGTGAATGATTTAGTTATGCAAGAGGCACCTGCAGCAGTCACTGGAGCTTTGCTAAGCAGCACCAAGCCCCAGAAATCATCAGCCCTGGGTACAGTCTGAGCACACACATCTGTACCTATCCCATTTTTCAAGGATGCTTTGATTAAAAAACGCCAGGCTGGCCCACAGGCTTCCTCAGCATCTTGAAATGCAGGTCTGCTGCTCCTTGCTGCACACAAATGTTATTCTTAAACCTGTTTCTCACCAAAGAGCTGACTGGGGCTTGTCCCTGGCAAGCAGCAGGCCCTGTCAGTTTTACCTGTTGTTGGCAGAAATGGGTCCCTGTGTTCTGCACGGACACAATCCCTGCTTGATTGGTGTCTCTGAGATCAGCCCTTGAGCTGTTGAGCGTGTCCTTGACTCTCTGAATTCGCTGGGAAGCCAGCAGCTACAGAAACTCAATTATATTTGTGTTTCTCAGGAGGAAAGGTGCTGTCAGTACCAAGGGCTGGGAACATGTTGGCTCAACAGGGAGAGTGAAACCAGCATTTCTACATCCTGTTAGATCTGTTTCCATGGAAAACAAAAAACCTGTTGGCTTCAGCACAGCCAATTCAGCACTTCACAAGTGAGGGAAGAAAAAAGCCCAAACAGAAAACGTTCTGAGCTTTCAAAAGGCGCTATTTTGTTCTCCCAGACAGCCTCGGTGGCAGGGTGGCAGCCAAGGATGTGCATCCCAGCCGGGGCAGCTGTGCATCCTAGCCTGGAGCAGATTGCATGTTTTCGAGCTGCTGCTTTCCATCTGATTGAATATTCAGATTTGTTGGCACACACCAGCAGCTGAAAACGAGGGGCCTTCCAGAAACTCAACATTTCAAGTCATCAGAGGGCTGTTCATGTGCAGCAAAACCGAAAGAAGCATATGGGGGTGGCAGAGCAGAGCTCGGCGAGTCCTTTCCCTCTCTTCACAGTCCTGCAGCACAGCTCGAAAACATTTTGAGAGATGGAATTTGAAAAAGGGAAACACACCAAGGGTTTCTCTGGTTCTGTGTGCTGGGAAGGGAGCACATGTCCCACAAGGCCCAGGCAAGGGCTGCTCTGAACTTCGTGCAGCTGAGCTGCCCCGAGCAAGGGTGAAACTCCTCACGCTCAAATTCCCCCGATTCCAAAGGCGTGACATCAGCCCCAAGTTGGAATTTGGATTTAAAGGTTATCCCAAACGCGGCCATATGTAAGTCAAAACTCACCATGAACACAGAGGATGGGATCACTTTGATTCAGGGTGACACTTCTCACCACACTGCAGTAATTAGATTAAGTTTCAGGATACAGCTGTCTCGTGCAATTGGAAACTCTCCCTAAGCTGTCATTTACAGGAGGCAGTCTTCCATATTTCCCATGTGGTCCTTCATGCCTGTAATTTGAATAAATAATGCTCCTGAAGTTACTTTAAGCCGCAGAGTGATTCGAGAATTATCGCTCCGATCATGCAAAGCCTCTCGTGGTTCTAACGAGCTGTCAAGATCCTGGAGCTGGCAGTGAAAGGAAGGTCATTAGTGGGGGCAAGGAGACACAAAGCTGAGGAACAGATTTTCATGCTGGCAGAAAGAGGAGAAAAATGAAAAGAATGAGACATCCTCTTTCCTGTTTTTTTTCCATGCTGCTTTGATTGGTTTTGTCAAAACGCCAAGGGAACTTCTGAAGGCGCTTTTGGCTCCAAAAGTGATGATTTTACAACAATAAAACATTATCCCTGTGTTCACAAGGAGAAAAAGGAGTGTCCTGGATGGGAGATGCTTTGTTTGCAAAGTGGGAAGGACACTGGAAAGAGGCAGGAACAGCCAGGGGTGTTCTGGTGTTTACTCACTTTACCAAATGTTCGGGCAAAGACTTGGCCAGGCAAGCCAAGCCTGGGCAGTTTCACCCAGGTGCCACAGTGAGGGATAGCACAGAGACCTGAAACCTGAGGGATCCAAATATCTCATTCCCCCTGCACAGAAACCAAGCTGTCCACACGCTGATGTAGCAAAGTATCCATTAATTCATTTCCATCCTCATTAATTTATCTTCATCCTTTTGGAATAAATAAGAAGTTTCTGCTGCCAGCAAACTCTGTTATTGGATATTGAGCTGAATATCTCACCTTATGCCCTGCAGAGCTTCCCCAACAGCTCTTGTAGACTTAAAAACACTTATAATTTCTGATTACTCATTGCTCTGTGATGTCATGAGGATACTTTCCCCTGGATTTCATGCAGTTCATGAAACCTGAGGATCAAAAACCAGCACAGAAACTGGAATGGATGCAGATAAAACTATCAAATAGGAGAGATCGAAAAAGTGAAATGATCCAACCTATCCAAACAAAATCAGAGATGTTCGAAGTGTAATTTTTACCTTGAAAAAATGATCCAAAAAAAAATTCCAAAAATCACCCAAAAAAAGTTATTATTATTGATTTTAGGGTGGAGGATTGCAAGGAAATATTTAATCTACTCAGATGCACAGACACAGTGAGAACCACAGAGCTTAATCTGCTGTTCAGTGATCCTGTGGTACAAAAGGGATTCTGTGCAGTTCATCGTTTCGCTTTCTAGGTTAATAAATGACAATGGAGAGCTGGAAGATAATTAGCCAGAGTGCTTTCGTCCCAGTTGATTGGCATCCTGATTTTCCTTTGCACAGTGCCAGGCTGAAGTGCTGATTTTCCAGGACACTTCAGAGCCCCTGAACCACTACCGTAAAGGAGGGTGGGAATGGGAAGGAATAACCCCCTGAATGTATTCCCAAATATCACAAACCCAGCAGCACAGAAGGGCCCTAAATTAAGAGGTTCAGCATCATCAGTCTGAGTTTTGTTTCGTCCATGAAAATATCCGGTGAACTAGCTGCAAAAGCTGAATGAGCATCACCAAAATACAAATTTCGCATCGAAAATTAATAAAAGTTTCACTGCCAGGTGAAGTTCCTAGCTCTGCCTAAGGGGCCCACGTTGTCAAATGCTCATGAGTGATTAATTTTCACACTTCAGGAGATTACAGAAGGTTTTTTCATAACATTCTTCACCGCCTCAAACCTTGTGAAGTTATTTATAGCCGTGGAAAGGGTGTACATGGTTTTTATCCTGATATATTGCACTGCAATGGCTTTTCACTGATCTATGGAACTGTGCAAAGCTTAAGACCCCTCAACTTTTCTTTCCATCAATTATTTAAACAGTGTTTTCTGTTGTTTGTTTGTTTGTTTTTTAACATTAGCTTGCTGCTTTTATACCATTTTCTTCGGCAGGAAGGCAGCAGGGAATTCTTAGCAGGGCTGAAATGGCATCAGTTGTGATGGTTTGTGCTTGTGGCAGCTTTGCGAAAGGAGATATTTTGGAATCATGGAATGGTTTGGGGTGGAAGGGAACTTAAAGGTCATCCCATCCCATTCCATGGGCAGAGACACCTCCACCAGCCCAGGTTGCTCAGAGCAATATTAGATAAAAAATAATCTATGTATTCTATAAATATTTTTATGAACTAAAGACAATTTAAACCTTAAAGCACTTAAGTCTAATTGCCTTGTACATGGCAAATATTCCAAGTATATAAAAAACAATATATTCATGTTTAATATTTCCAAGTTAAAGTTTAAATTTAAACATCTGTGGTTTTTTCAACACCTTGCCACTGACCTCAAATCATGCAGCACAGAAGAATCTGAAGAATTGGCAAAAAGGGTCACAATTAAATTTCCACCATTTCCATCATCCCAAAAAACCATTTTCCTGCTTTCCAAAACACCCCCTCACATTTGCGTGAGCAGAGAAGCTCCTGTAGAATGTCAGGCAATAAGACAGTTCCTTAATATTATCCTAATATCAGCAGATATTTCATACAATTATTTATAATATAAATTACTCCTACAGGGAGTGTGAACATTTCATTTCAAACATCCCAATGTACAAACACAGCAGATTCCAATCATGAAGTGTCAATGTAGGAGGATATTTGACTGCAATTAGCAGCAGCCATATTCGGTTTTTTCCCTAATTTCTGTTTATTTTCAAGACATTAGAGCTTAATTTATGTCTAATATGTGAAATCTGTTTTTGAGTGAGGTTTAAAGAGCAAGGAAATCCCAAAGGAAATAATCCAGATCACTCACAATATCTGGAAGAAAATTATATGGTGGCAATTTTCTTCCCAGTTTCCAGGGAAGGAATTCTTCTGTTTTCCAGCAATGGCATATCAGTTTTATTTGAGGTTTATTTGTTCTAAATACTTAGAACTTGGTGAAAGTGAGGGTGAAAAAAAAGTCAGGAAAAAGCCCTTTTCCCCAGTTTTCTAAGCAGTGATTCAGAGGATAATATGCTTGATTAGATAGAAAATGAACTCCAAAATGAAACAAATCACCACATAAAAAGTAAAGTTTATACTCAGATTTTTTTGTACTTCAAATACTGAAACGTGAAGTTTGTAAAAATTAAATTCTCCAAATTTCAGGGCACATCTTACGTACGCCTGCTATCAACCCCTTCAAAAGCATTTATCAGGGTACAAAAAACCAAAATCAATTTGCCCATCAAATTTGGAGTCCGGACCTTTCTATCAGCAGCTCAAAGGTAGGTGGATTCTTAGGGAACCTGCTGTGAAATTAAGGAGCTCAGCAAGGCTTCCTGCCCCAAATGGTCATTCCTTCCCAAACCAGGGTCCAGATCTCTTTCGCCCTCATGAATTTTTCCCTCTAAGTTTCTATTAATTTTAATGATTTATTGTTTTACATTTATATAGACATTTTTGTACTGGTTCTATGATACCTCAGCAGGTATAAAACCATCTCCCACTCACTTTTATCCAGGTCAGGATGTGCCTTAATCAAAAGTTTTCTGGAGCAGAAATGCTGCACTGAGGCACCGCTGCTCAGGACACTGAAATCATTTTTTATGGAGGTGCACAGCATTTATAGAGGTGCAAGAAGTCTGGTCAACAGGTTTTATTTCCCTTCCACACGCTCTTTTATTCCAGGTGTTTATTCCACACACACAGAGCCCATTGCAGCACACAGCTCTCAGCAGATTCATATTGCAGAAGCAGAACAATTCTATCAAGCTGGTTGCAATTCAAAGGAGAAAATATTTACTAAATATCTGTTTTTAACCCAGCCTAGCAGACAAATGGCCTGTTCATTTCTGGCTGTGTGTCAGAACAGAGAAATGAGATACACGTGGTCCCAGCCTCTCCTGCATAAGCCTAGGCAACCTCTGGAGGTGACAGAATTGCATTGATTTAAGATGAGGAGGGCTTGATCCACAGGTTTGGGCTTGGTTTTCACTACATGGGATGGACTTTGAGAATTCTTCATTCTGCAGCAAGGATAAAACTGAAAAAAACCCAAATCTCTGTGAATTTGCAAGATATCAACGAAGTCCACCTCGCATGTCTCAGTTTACAGGCGAGATTTTTAAATTCCAGTCTCTTTTTGAGCTGCCCAGAGAAGCTGTGGCTGCCCCATCCCTGGAAGTGCCCAAGGCCAGGTTGGATGGGGCTTGGAGCACCCTGGGACAGTGGAAGGTGTCCCTGCCCATGGCAGAGGTGGCACTGCATGAGCTTTAAGGTCCTTTCCACCCAAACCATTCCATTATTTTATTACTTCTTTCCTAAGACTGCACTTTTAGATGGTGGTTGGAAGGTGGTGGAAGATCAATCACCAATTCCTTCTGAAGAAACACACTTTAGACAGAAGTTTTGAGCAGCATAAGTTCAGGAATTCATGAGTGGTTCTAGAGCACATTTTCAAACCACAGTATCTGCACTGACCTTAAAAAGTCCCAGGTCTGTGACACCAGTCCTGCCCAGACACTTGGTTTGCTGCTGTGGCTGAGGATAATCATGGATTTATGGGATGAAAATCCAAAACTATGAGATAAATCTCACCTCTAATTAAAAAAGATCTAAAACACATCTAAAACCTTCAAAGACAGCAATGCCTGAGACTGTCACTGCCTTGAATCTGGCTCACATTCCCCAAATCTTGGAGTTATTTCAGAACTGATACTTAATGGGAATTATTTCTCCCTCCAGAGCAATGTGGTCGTGACTTTCCAAGCTTCTGATTTGCATTTAGGCTGCAAGGAAAAGAATTTCCTTTGCAGCAGCCACCTCCCAGCCCTTCACCATGTGAATACTTCCACCCTAATTAATGTCACTTAACGTAAAATATTATTCTGTGTTCTGCAGAGTGGCTGTAAATTATTTACTTGTAAAACATGTTGACTTTTCATGAGTTGTTTGTACAGTAAGAACTGCACCATCTAAACTGGAGGAGGAGAGAGGAATCAATCATTTGTAATAATACCCAGTAGGAGGTTTACCACATGTTATATCAATTTTTATGGCCAACACAAATAGCTGCAGCCATTACTTTGGATTTTTATTTTCTGAAGGGAATTAGAAATTCACTGTTACCTTCTGCTTCTCTCATGCTGCCCTGGAAATCACACAATTTAAAGGTGTTTGGAGTCTTTTCTACCCACTAATTAAGGCGGTGCATTAATAAAACACCAGTTTAGAATATTCATTAAGCACACAGTCTATACAAGGCAAAAAGCTGATTTTTGTGTAAGTTAATGAGCCCAGAATCAACCAACAACACAGCATCAAGTAAATGAGATGGGTTTAAAAAAAAAAAAAATCACATTTTAACTTCCTGCTCATTCACTTTCCTCCATATTCTGTGTTACTTTTTACATGCAGTGAGATTTTCAATATTGATTATTTTCAGTGCATTAATTACTTCTTTTACTTGGTACTACTTAGTTTTGGTATTGAAAGGTGTCTATGTTAAGCCACTAAAAGGCACCCTTGATTGAAAGACATACAAATAAAACCCAGAGGTTTCCTGGCTTGGTGTTTTGCCCTTGGGTATTTCTGGTCCCCAGATCTTCCTGCACCTGCTGAAGAAGCGCAGGATGAGCACAAACCCATCCCAGAAATGCTGTGGGTTGAAGGATTTCCCACAGCAGCAGGGCCCTGCTGGGCTGTGTGACAGCTGAGCTGAGGGCAGTGATGGATCTGAGCTGCCCCTGTCACAGATATCGAGGCTGGCACTCGCCATGGGCAGCGCTGACCGTCGGAATAACTAAAAGATCATCCAAAGCTCTGGTGCCAGGACGTGTCTGACAGGTCCCCTCCTTGGGCACATGGAGATTTTCTGGCATAAGGAGGAATTTCATCTCTGCTGAAGTCAGGGAGCAGGGCAGAGGCATGGAATGGACTGGACAAGGAGTAAAGAAAAGAGGGACGAGTCTCACCACAATGAGCCAAAAAATTCTGCCAATGCACTATTTGTGAGAGAAGAAAGAATAGAGGAATGAGAATAGGAAAAAGAACGGGGAAAACTGAATAAGAAACAGTAAAAATATGAAATTTGAATTGCAAGGCTGGATTCTCTTCTCCTCCCTGTTCAAGCTTGCCAAAGGAATGAAAGGCTGCCCTTGTGACACGGTTGTCTTCTGAGAACCACCAGCAGCTGCAAGAGGGCTCAGTTTAGCCACTCGTCACCCATCAGAGTTCCTGTTCCCACTCCACATGTCCTGTTCAAGCCCCAAAATGGGGCAGAGTAAAGCAACTCCATGAAATCTCTGGCACTTCTAGGGAGAAAGGGTCCGCTGCAGGCTGATCCCATTGGGGATGTCACACCTACGTGTACCAGGTGTGCCTTGATAAATGCAATTCAGAACCCGAGTTAAAGGAACAACATATTCTGTGTGTTTTCTATTCTGCAGTTAAGCTGGGAACTTCCACAGCAGATTTTCACCTTAGTTCCAAGCCTGAAGCAGAACTCAGGGGACTCAGGGCATACAAAGCAAGGAGCAACTTGTGTCTCTCACCCCAAATCCCACTTTTCATCCCATTATTCTGCTGCCCATCAGAGGCCCCATTCCTGCAAGTCCAAGGGCAACAAAGAAACATTTTCCCTCTCCTCTTTTTGCAGCAAAGGAACAGGTAAGCAGGGAATTCTGTGCGCTGAGTTTATGACATTTCTCATGCAGAGGGGCAGGTATTTATCAGCCAGCTCATCAGCTCGATGTCAAAATGTTTGTCATCAAACTTAAACACAAACCAGAGGCACAAAAGTGCAGCTGGAGATGAATCACAAATACTTTCTCTGCTCTGATCAATACTTCTGCTCTGGTGAAATATGAAAGCAACAAAGACTGATGCTGAAACTGTAATTGAAGCACTAGAACTCCAACAAAACCTTTCTGCTTGGAATATTTTAGAAGGCTCCTCAAATTCACACTATAGGTAAACCTATTTTCTCCCTGACAATTGGCATAAATTTAAAAGCGATTTTTATTTCCATTGATGCTTAAGGTATAATTTGATCCAAATATGCCCAACATTTTCCTCTTTTCCAGCATGATTTTAGAGGCCTTATGTGACTGCAGTGTAACCAGCATGGAAGCAAGAGTGTGCCTGATAAATAATAGCTCTGTTCTCAAAAATTAATGAACAATGTCCCTATAAATACACAATCTCTCTAGAATGGCACTGGATTGTGATTTTCCCACTCTCACTCCCTGCATTCTTACACAAATTTACATAGAATGATAAATTATTTAGAAATCCATTTCAACTACAGAAAATCCAGTTTACTCATTACTTATAAAAAACCATTACAGCTACTTAAGTTTTCTATTACAGCCAATTTAATTCATTACAAAATAGTGAGTCCATAAGATTTTGATCTATCATAGGTACCGAGAGATAATGGAACACTGGAGGATATTATCACCATGAAACATCATGAAGAAGGGGAAAAAGTCATTTCCCTTTATAGTGGAAAGTAAACATTTGAGATAATAAACTGGCCAATGTAACCAGGCTGAGAATTGGAAATGGAACAGAAGAAGAGGAGGGATACCATTTTTAAAGGCTTATTGGGTATTTATGTAGCTGCTACAAGTACAAGTTATAAAAGAAAGAAAAACAATCTTGTGATAAAAACTGCTTATTGGAACTAAATCTGAATTCCCATCCTGACTGCTCCAAGATGAGGCTGTGGAAGTTCTGTCAAGTGCCTGTGCTAAAACTCCCTGGCCATAAAATGGGAAGAATATTTCTTTTTTTGCCCAACTTTGCCTTCTCTGGCCTATTTCCATCGGCACAAAGGCCACTGATGTCTTCCACAAAGACAAAATGATGGCCCCTGGTCTTTGGAGAAGAGTTTTTCGTCTTTGTTTGCACTTCTATGAATTGTTCTTTAGTTTCTTCTAGAGATTAACACATGAGCGTTTACTTCCGTTTGCTGTCAGTCTTTCGAGCATTTTAAAAAATCCCCAGATAATTCCAGGAGATTTAGGGATGCGGCATTTCTAAACTGGTGCCTGGTGACAGTGGCACCATGGCAAATTGTCCTCCCTTCCTGTGGGATGAGACTTAAGCATGGAAAAGGGGTCAAGTTGGGTGAAGGGGTTAAAAAGAGCTCAAACCACTGCAGGTTTCCTTCTCCACTGATTTTCTGTGCAAAGTTTTTCAAGTCCTATACTTGATTTTGCTGCCCTGCTGTAACAGTGTTCTGGGCCTGCTGGTGATTTCCTCTTGAGCAGATCCTTGAGTCTCCTCAGAAAAAAAAGATGCGTTCGCTTGTGTCACCCAACACCAGGCAATTGCCAAGTTAGAGAAATAATGTTATTTTAATCAAACCACCAAACCAGATTGAAGCCAACAGCTGTAACAATGAAAGGAAGCTGAAAACCGTTATCCAAATTAGCAGGAATCAGTGAGCAGCTACAACTCCGAGCTGCACTCCTGCAGCTTGGCTTTAACTCCTGGTAAAGAATTCACTGCTTCATTGCTGATGATCCAAAAAGGGCAAATTGCTTTCCCTTTCTTTAAAAATCACATGCTGGAAAGGAAATGGAGCAAGAAGTCAAAGGCAGCATCTGAATGACTCTTGCAGCATCACTAAGGAACATCCAGTAAATCTGTTCCTCCTGATGGCTTTTTACTTAAACACAAAGCCCTGCTGATGGGGGGGTAATGCTTCGCGTTCCTGATCAGCAGCGAGCCGAAATTAAATTAAACATTTATCTTGATCTTCAGATCTTTACCTTTAGGAGTTAATTCCATTACTGTCTAGACTTTCAGGGGAAAAAAAAAAGTTATTCTTAACTTCAGGCGTTGAATTAGTCCTCCTGGAGGAAAATGGGAATATTCACTCTCTTTAAATTAAGATGTTTGCTTGACTGGAATATTTGAGTTAGTATTTTAATATTTAATAGTATTGCCTTTCAATTGTTACCTGGACAAAGGAGCCTTTCAGTTGGTGTCTGCGTTGCACCAGGAACTGTACAAATGTCACCGAAACTGCAGGAAAAACAAAAACCCTCCAACAGCATTTTTGATGTTAGAGAGTCAAGGCATTACTTTATTATCTGGCCAGATATGTACATCTGGCCAGGATGTACCACAGAAATCACCTCATCCAAACATAGCCCGGGTGTGCAGAGAGACTCATTCCATGGTACATAACCTTTACTAGATTTTTCAGATCTTTTACTCATAGAAACGAATTAGGCCGCTGTTCATCGGTCTCAAGTTGTGCAGTTCTTAGTGTTTGGTCTCCTACTGGATCCGGATTTCTTCGCTTTTGATGTTAATGAGATCTTCATTCCTTGATTCCCTTATCAGTCTTTTCCGGAGGAGAGGTCTCCAGCTCTGCCAGAGGCAGTCTGGGGTAGATGTTCGTAGATGGCCGCTGATGTTCTGTTGATGTTCCCTCCACGGCCTTATCTCTTTGGGGCTGCTCCCAGCCCGTTGAAATGCTGAGCCCAGCAGGTCTCACCTAGAGAAACAATGCCCTGGAGAGAAGCTTCAGTTCCCTTCCCCCGGGGCAAAGGTGAAGAAACCTGGCTAAAGTTATCTGTAAAAATGTTTAAACTGGTGTGTTTTCCAACACAAACACAAATAGACAAAAAGACAAACAGAGAAGAAGTTTCTGATGGGTTTTTCCCCCAGGTTCATGCAGTTAAAAAGTGGTGCCAGTGTTTCAACCCCTACTTGTACATCTCATCTTCCTATATTCCATCAATAAGAACGACGTTGTAGGTCAGTTCCCACACCAGTGAAAGGATGATGGGATTTCAGTGGATTCCCTTTCACTTCTGCAACCCTAAACCAGGACCCACAACCAAATATTATCCACTGAACGTGACACCAACAGCTGGACAAGAGCTGCCAGAAGCAGATGGTCCTCAAATACCTGATTTTCAAATATTCCAGAGGAAATATCCATTGGGTGCAAGGGCCTTCCTGGATGGAAAATACACAACCATGAATCTGACTCATGACTTAATGCAGGTTGTGGTATGCAAAGTGAAGTATTGATGTGGGTTTCCTCCTCTGACGCCCAGTTTTAATTCAGATAAGCTGATGTGAGCATCTCCTTGGCAGGAAATCCACAGGGAATCAATATATTTTTAAAAATTCATTCTTTATTTATGCAGTCCAGCTTGGCAGAGGAGATTAATTTTACTTCTCCACCTGCCAAGGCAGTTGCCATCACTCCATGCTATTGCTGATGTCATTATCTGAAACCTGGCCCTTCAGCCCTTTTTCTTATATCACTGAAAATATTTAATCAATAAGTTTGCTCACAGATGGCACCTTGCCAGAGTAGGCAGAGAAATTAGAAGTCATTTCATAGTAGTTCACATACTGGAAAATATCCTTTTTTTTTTGTCCTTGTGGCCCAGCTGATTTTATTTTCTTTCTCTTTGTGGCTGAGATGATTTTATCATTACAGTTTACATGGCTAGACTGGAGGCAAAAATTCAGGATCTGACTGGCTGCAGTTTTTCTCTCCAAGTGTCCTTAAAATACCTGACAGATGTTTTGATTTTTTAAATTTTTTAAAATATTTTTATTCAAGGCGGCCAATAAAACAGAGCTGTGTTCAATGCTCAGCATGATTTGTGTGCTGACACTTCGGGGATGGCCCTTCCCAGAGGGCCCCTCATTGCCTTGAAGAAATCCGTCTCCATTTTTCTCCCAGGCATCCCCAATGACCCTTTTTCCACCCATTAATTCCCCCCAGAACAGGTTGTGGGACAGTAGAAGGGATATTTTGCTGTTGGTTGGACACCTGGTGGTATGGATAGCCCTGAGTCTGCCAAACTCTCCTGAAGGGCTTAATCCAAATCCCTTTTATGATCCAGGAGAGATGCAAATTCACATGTTGAGCAGTGTCCAGCAGAGCAAGAGCTGAAGGACCCAGCCATGAAAATCATGAATATTCCATGAGCAGAGTCAAGGAATTATTTCTTCTTTTTTAATAATCAGCTTGGGAGTCTGCTGGGAAACCTCTTAAATTAGTCCTAAACTCTATCAATGCCACTAGAAAGAATCTTCTTTCCAGATTCCTATTTATTTAAAGTGAACACAACCATCATCTCCTGAATCTTGGATTTCTAAGGGAGCAGCTTCCCCATGTGGAAAACTCCCAATGTCTCCTCTACAGAAGTCACAGGACTCATCACACTTCTGAATTCAGAGGTGGCATCAAAACGAGGCACTGAAGTGCAAACTTCCCACCAGCAGCTCAAGGCCCCTAAAACTTATTTTCCATGGCTGTTATGGGGACAAAACTCCAGACATCTGAAAAGAAAAGCTGCCAGAGAGAACCCTCACAAAATCCCCCTCAGTAGCTGCAAGCAGCAGCTTCATTTCTGACTTCCAGCAGAGCTTATATCAGCCACTGATTTTAACTCACACGAGGAAGCACATGTTGGGATGCTGCAACAAAAGCAGCTGATTTTACCTTTCAAAAAAATCACCCCTTAAAAGGGAGACAGAAAAGGGCTCGAGTGCTCCGAGCCCAGAGTTGGATCTATCATGCCTTAAAAGAGAGAAAGTTAAAAGAGAGAAAAATGAGCTCATTGCAAAGTTGCCAACTTCCATCTTCCTCAATTTGTTTAAAAGACATCTTTACAGTGAAATACGGGGGTTTCTGTGCAGTAATATCTACGCTGGGGGGAGTCCTCCTTTCTTTGCCTTTTTTTCTTTTTTCTCAGTTGAACTCCTTTTCAGCAATTTGTTGCTGTCTCGTGATCACTGAATAAAGGGCACCCTGTGACCCTTGCTGAGAAACCACAATTCCCAGGAATTAAGTGCAAAAGGTTTCTAAATTGGGTAAACTGTTCTCATTCACCAGTAGCTCAAATTTTTTGAATTGGAAGCAAAGGCCAGTACACAGAAAACTTGTTGAAACATCCAGGGTGCACTGGAGATCCTGGAATCATGGAATGGTTTGGGTTGGAAAGGATTTTAAATCCCATCCAGTGCCACCCCTGCCATGGGCAGGGACACCTCCCACTGTCCCAGATTGCTCTAAGCCCTGTCCAACCGGGGCTTGGACATTTCCAGGGACCCAGGGGCAGCCACAGCTGCTCTGGGAATTCCATCCCAGACCCTCCTCACCCTCACAGGGAGGAATTCCTTCCCAATATCCCACTTACCCCTGCCTTCTGGAAGGCTGAAGCCATTCCCTGTAATCCTGTCCCTCCATCCTTTGTCCGAAAGTCCCTCTCCATCTTTCCTCTTGGTGGCCTTGGACTTAAAGCAAATTTTATCACTTTGTACAACCCAGTGAAGGACCAGAAGTTTTAAAAAGGGCTGGGAATATGAGATTTTACCATGTGAGCCAAAGATAAGGGAGAGAGAAAGAAAAGGAATATTGAGGAGGCCAAAGATAAAAATCCAGCCCAGGACGAGTACACGGAGAGGTGAAGCCAAGGCAGCTCCTCTGCCCAGTCGTGTTCTGCTGCCAAAGAGCCCAAAGTGACTCTTTAATCCTGAGGCCAAGGCACCTGGACTTGTCCATTACTGAAAATATTTTTCTTGGAAATATATCATTTCTCCCTCAAGATTCAATTCCTCAGCCTCACTAGATTCAGCTACTCCCACTAAGGTGTTGAACACACTAGTGATGATTCTATATTTGTGATTTATTATAAATCCAGCTCACCAGGCTTGCAGTTCAAATGCTTTCAGAGAAAACTCCCTCCTTGCTAAAAACAGGCAGCCATAAAACCCCTTGCCTTACCCGGCCTTGCCTTGCCTTGCCATCCCTTCCCTCCCCTTCCCTTCCCTGAAACTTCCCTGAAACTTCCCTTCCCTGAACTTTCCCGGAACCTGCCTGGCACCTTCCTGGAACTTCTTTTCCCTTCCCTTTCCCTTTCCCTTAAAAGATTTTAAAAATTCATCCAGCACTGCACCAAAGAACTCTTCCTGCCCAGAAAATCTTCACAAAAACAGGTTGGTCCTGGAACCATTCGTAAATATATCAACAGAAATATATCTTAATTTTTTTTTACCGAAGGTAAGGAAAATAACTAAAAAGTTTCATTGCTGGCAACACTGCTGGCCGCGTTCTCCACTGGGATTTTTATTTAAAAATTAAAGCAGAGATTAACAATAAAAAATTCTCTGACAGCGAGTAGTGGTTGAAAATTAATTTTACCAAGAGCCTGTATCTTATTGATATTTTAAAATGCCATTTGAAGCTCTCAAAACATGTACGGAAAACACACTGAAATGTTTTTTGTGTTCTGAAGAAAGTGAACCCAAATCGAACAGAAGATTTTGATCATCTGCTCAGTTATCATCTCATGCATAAAAGAGTTTTTTAAAACTGCCTGGCACATAGATTTTTTTAAATTCTGTTTTTCCTTGGCACCACCTTAAATCTCTGATTTATCCCAGTGTTTCGGGAGCACTTTTGGAAGCAGGGCTGGGGAATTTTCCATCCAAAGGCTTTCCCTGCCTATGAGTCCTCATCCTGAGCGAGCTGAGGTTGCCCAACAGGTATTTCTCAGCTCTCTCCTACAAGAAATGGCTAAAATTCTGACCTGCAGCTGCTCTTTCTTCCCCAGCCCATTTCCTAAAATTTCAGACATCATCTCCGTCCTTTCCTCTGCTTCACGTGCCCATTCTGTGGCTGGGGAAACAGAGGCAATGAATATTTGTTGACCTGATTGCCTTTGAATAGGCAGCAGGAAGAGTCAGCAACTCCTATTTTGCAGCGCCCGTTGCCAAATAAATTCTTTTTTTTGTTCAGCCCCATATGAATTCCAAGCCTGCTAAAAAAATCTTTATTTACTCATCTTTAAACTATGAAAACTCCACGTATTCAAGCATTTAATACTTTGGTTATTCTCAAAGCAAGGGAGGAGAAAGCCAGGCCAGGAAAATTTTGGACTTCTTTTTGAAGTTTAAATGTCAGACTCTGAGATTTTTTTCCATTTCACTTCTGCAAACCTCCTTTTGCTCAGGCTCTGGTGCTGCCTTTGGAAAGGTGCAAGTTGCCATGGCAATCCCAATCTCCAGGCAATGCCCCGCACAGGCACCATGGACACAGCTCACCACACATTCCCTGTGGGATTCCTGGCGAGCAGGATGGTTTTAGGGGTTGTAAGCACATCCAGCTATTAATTGGGTTCAGTCTTAAAGGTAGGACAAGATGAAGCAGCAGCCCAAAAAAACAAAAAATTGGAAAACAAAACAGGGAAAGAGCTGTAGGGAGAAGCAGAGAAGCACTTGGGGTTTGAGACCTCTTGCAAAGCAAAACTTGTATTCTTGAGCTGGTTTGAAATTCAGTTCCAAGTCCAACAGTGGATTAGATCAGCTCTTCATTAACCTTCTCTGTTTCCCTGTGGGGCTCACAATAAATAACTCCTCAGTGAGTGATGGAGCAGCTGATCCTTGCCCGCTCTTTTTCTGCAAACCTTTCCCTGTTCTTCTTCTTACAACAAGAAATCTGGTTTAGGGGTTTCCCCTCCCAAAAAGCACCAGTGGATTGTGTTTCTTTTTTCTGCTTGGATTTTCATCCCATCCTGAAAATTTTCTTTTCCTCCCCTTCTCTCCTTTACACCCACAAGGATCCCACCCACTGTCCTGATCTCCTTCCCACCCCTTGTCCCCAGTCCAGCACACCTCCTCCCCCCCCTCCATAGTCCAGGTTTATTTGATTCTCTCAATAAATAAATACTAATAATACAAAAAAAGAATTCTAAAAAATACCACACTTGTTTCTTCTGCTAATGCCTCATTTCCATCTCTTTTGGAAATTCCTGCAGATGGTTTGCTCCTGCTCTCCCAGATCAGCTGTGAGGAGAGGAACTGCTCCTGCTGTCCTTTTCTCTTCCCTGTACATCCTGTCCCTGGGGAAGCTCATTCAGAAGCACCAGCTCAGCTCTGCTGACAGCTTGCAGATCTGCCTCTCTCCCTAATGAAAACTGCATCAACTCTAACGATTAAATCTATTTGGGGATGGAATTTTCAGAACTGGCTATTTGCTTGAAAACAGATTAGCAGATATTTGCTTGCCCATAACCATCCCCAGGTATAAATTACTGACACTTGTTTGAAATCAATGACTGGTGAGTGCTTAACATGCAACATAACCTCACCTGTGACATGATTCATGACTTCTTAATCACCAGGACCTAAAAATATGGACCAATTATTTTTACAAAGAGTATATTGCTTATCTTTTGTAAATTCCAAGTTTACAGACTCCATAAAAGAAAAAAAACACTTGAGGATCCTCTAGATATTGTCCATGAATTTGAACAAATCTAATCTCTTTCCAATGCTATTTCTCTTCCAAAGCAAGGTTGACATTTATTTGCTTAAATATCCTTTCAGTTACCAGGTACCTGCCCAGTATTTGATCACAACTATAAATAAAAGAGAGGTAACAGAGTGCTGGCAAACACCAATAAATCTGCCATTGACTCCCAGCTGAAAGCCATGCAAGAGAAGATTGGTTTTTTTCCCCTACATATGCATTTCTGGTCAGATAAAGCAAATAGGAAGCAAAGGGATTAACAGAAGTTATAAAAGTGAGAAAGAAAGTGGAAGATTAAAGCTTGAAGGAGAATATTTGCAATTCTTTCTCCTAAAATGCAGCAGAAATGCACCAGTGGGCCAAGCAGTGAGGGTAGGACCTCTTTCTCCCAGCCCTGGGAAAGGGCTGGAGGGCGAGGCTGGATGATGGCAGAGGAATGATCATCCCGGAACGCCAAACAGTTACCCTGATCCAAGAGATTCCCAGCTGCTTCCTAACTCAGAATGCCCAAACAGCAGAGACACTGCCAGGAAAATGTCCCTCCGTGTTGACACCCCAGCTCAGCGTTTGTAGGAATGTCAAAGGCAGTGACATTGTTGTTTAATCTCCCTCTGAACCTTCCCAAGGAGGAAGATTACTCAAAGACTTCACCTCAATACTCCTTATCCCAAGTTCTTGGCCAAAGTGGTCCCTGCACTTGAAGCAAACTTCATCAGAGGCTGAAGAGGGTTTGCTTGGAGAGGGGTTCAAACACCCCGGTCACTGATTGATTGGAAATAATAACCTGGTTGCGACAAGGGGCCCAATTAATACCAGCTCTAATGGCAGCCTTTGTAACTTGTACCAGCATCTACTGAGAGAGAATTGGGACAGAGTTCTGCACCGTCACCTAAAAAGAATCAGGTCCATGAAGTTAATTACAGCCAATTCCTTGAGCTCAGCTTAGTTGCACTGGCAAGAAGGTGCTGTGATAGGAAGAGCTTAAAACTCGCTTGGCTGTTCACCAGCAGAACGAGGGCAAACACGTATGTAATCGTGCAGACATTTGCATGCCTGGAATATCCAACCAGCTTCCATGAGTTCAGAACGAACAGCACTGAGCCAAATCCTGTCTCTGTAATATTCCACCACCCTGGTGATGCAACCAGTTCATACATCATCTTACTTATTTTCACATCTAATCTAAAGGAAATTGCTATTATCACTGTGTGAATAATCGACCTAGAGGAAGAGGAGAATGACTGTGCTGCTAAAAGGGAGCAAAGAAGAATCTACCTCTAGAGCACTGAAAAGGGTTGGGTCAGATTTGTGATTCTTCCAGGTGAAGTCTCTCTGTGGGATGAAACAGGACTGCAGACATTTGAAATGGGATAAAAACCATACCCATGTTTGAAACAGTCCTTCTCAATATTATCTAAAGCCCCCAGAATAAACAGCCCAGCACAGGGAGTGTGGTCGATGTTCCACAGCAGCTACAGGTGAGAGCACCTCCTGAGCTGAGAAAACAATGGGAGAAGCATTCAGAAGAAATCAGGAGCAGATTTAATAGAGTGCTCTCGTTTCTCCGTGGAACCCGTCAGTACAGTTGTGGTGAGGACACTCACAGGGTGCATTTTCTTACTGTTTGGAGGACCTCCAAAAATAAGCAGGAGTTTTGTCACAGAGCAACCTTTCTACAGCAATAAAATCTGCTGCAGCCTCCACTTTCTCCCTCCTTCACCAGTTGTTCCATCTCCAGAGCAGAACACCAATATCTGTATTTCAGTCCCTGGCTGCAGGGGTGCATTTATTGTCTCAATATCAATCAACCAAAGTTAAGTCAGCTCCCTCCTTTTGATTTCTATTTTCTCAGCCACTCTTTCCCCTGCTGTTCCTGCTGGAGCTTCCCGTGCACCCCTGGGCTCCAGGAGCTGACTGTAGCTTCTCCAGGAGAAAAGGAGCTAATTAATCATAGCCAGTTCTGCATCACCTCCTCTAAACAACCACAGGACCTGCATCCACCAGGGCTGAGAAGCCTTTTCCTCAGGTGAGCCATCACCAGATCAATTGCTGCTTTCTTTGATCACCAATCACCCTCAGATTGCACAAATCACTTGTTTCACCCAACTTTCATCTCCTACAATGCAACAAAACACCTCCCCCTCTTTGGTTTTTTTCTCTCTATTTCTTTTTTTTTCTTGGTGCCCTGTTTTATTTCTCCCCGTTTCACCCAGCTCAGTATTTCACAGAAGGCTCAAACTAGGCCATGGATTTTACAACTTTTCCTTCCCTTCCAGGGGACACTTATTCATTGGAAAGCTTTCAGCACCAGTTGCAGCCATGCCAAAAAACTAGAAAATTATAAATACCGGGAGATTAAATCTATCTTTCACATCTAAGGGAGTCAGTCCTTTGATGCTTCCTGAAGCCCTGTGCTTTAAATCGCGAATCTAGAGCTCAAAAACCTATCGCTGAAATATCCCCCTAATAAAACATCCTAAAGCAAATGGATGGAATTGAAACGGTGCTCTTAAACTTTATTTTGCCCTAGGTGCTGTGTGCCTCACATGGATTCTGACCGAGTGTCACAAATTTACAGGACATGTCACACATTTATTCTACTTTGCCACTCAGTTCCTGCCAGGTGCCGCTTAGGCCCTTCTGTGTGTCACACTTTTATTGTCACTTTGTTTGGCTTCATTTCATAAACAATTCAGGGACATGATCTACTGCATATGGCAGAGCAACACAAATACGTATTATAAAGGATTTTTTTCTCCCTACCTGACAAATATTTGAGCTCCAGAAACCTCTGCACACTTTAAATCACTTCATTTTAAAACGTATTAACAAGGAAAAGTACAGGTGACTTTGACCCTGTAAAGAACAACCCTGTGGCTCTTGCAGGGAAGTAGAAGAGCAAAGCTGGAAAAAGTGCAACCGTAATTTAATATATCAAATAATCACAATTTTTGTATTTCTGTTCTAAAATGCAAGCCCCATATTTGATGAACTAATATATATTAAAAACCTATTAAAAACTAGAAGAAATATTGTATATACATGACAAAAAAACCTACAAAACCCCCTAGCTAGTACAAGGCATAATTGGTGCCCAGGACTCAATTAATTTGTTCATCAAGTGGTTGGATCTGGAAAGGCAGTGACAGAATCCAGGTTAAAATCAGTTACGTTGCTAATCCCTGACAAGTCTCACCTGCATGAGATGGTGCAATACATTTTAATTCATTTATTAAGTGCTTACATGTCTCCTAATTTCAAAATCAATTCTTTATTATTTCCCTAACTGGGCAATACAAATGAAGAAATGAGTGACTGGAGAGTAGTGTCCAAGATTTAAGAGGAAGAATAAAGACCTGGATTAGCAACCTAAGGAAGTTTTGGGCCCTGGAAATAAATCAAAGCAGATTTCTGAAATATTTGCTGTGTACAACAACCTCCAGATTTGATGTGGAGGCAGACAAAGAACCTCTGTCAAGATGAGGGATAACTCCAGCCAGCTCAGGGTTACAAACAGAGGTGAGGTGAGCCCTAAATCCATGAAATCCTTTCAGACTGATTCTGGAAAGAACTTCAAGTCCCCCCGAAGCTGTTCCTGCCTCTCACCTTCCATCACTGCCCATAATTTATGGTTCTAGACAGGTAATGAAGCCAGGCTAAGCCTGAAGAGGAAAAACTCCAGTTCCAGGCAGGTTTTGAGGCTGAATTCCATGTGGGAACAGCACTCTAAGCACTTGTTAAAACAGTGAGAGGTTGCAGCAGTTCCCCAGAGCTGGGAAGCAGCAGTTTTGAATTGCCTCCCTCTCAGAGTGCTGAGAGCAGCTCCTGCTCCTGGAAGAAGTGCTCGTTCTGATAATTAAATTATAACAAAAAGTCGACAGATACTTGTGAAATTTACATTTCTATATCAAAGATGATATTTGATAGTAGTGATCCAAGTGCCTTGGAATCTGTCTTTACAGCACCAATGACTCTGGCAGTAATAAACACGTTGTGCTCTGACCCCTCCCAGGCTCTTTGGAAAGCTGAGGGGACGTTTATTGCAGGAATGTGCCTGTTCTAGTCAAGATATTGCCTAAAATAACCATATTCCTTCAGATGCCTGCATGGATTTATCTAACTTTTCTGATTTTATACCCTTGTGGTGGAGAGAGTGTTTGCAAGAGGACTTAGTGCCTATATTGGTTTGAAAACAAACCAGTGGGAGATCACAATTCAGGATTAAAAGTCAGGAGTCGGTGTAGAGATAGAGCCTTGGCCATTTCTCTCGTTCTCTCATTCGGCTTTAAGCTCCGCGACCTGACTCAATCCACCTTGTCCCTCAGTAGCCTGTGCAACTCGTCGTGTGGGGCTCCATACAGCAGCTTTCCATTTCCGATCTGAACCTACAATTTGGCAGGAACCATC